>JANPWX010018527.1:0-13923 GCA_024734555.1 Trochalopteron elliotii | reverse complement strand
AGAAAAGAAAAGAAAAGAAAAGAAAAACCCATTCATTACCTTTGCTACAGTACACTCAATGGGGGAAGGCTGAGGAGGGTGTGCAGATGATAACTTTGCCTTGCTACATTTGTATGTGCAACACTGAGGAGAGGAAAGCTCCCCAGCAAGTGGAAGCCTGTGCTCGGGTCCAGGTTCTTGGCATGCTGCTAGCACCCAAACCTCACCGATCTTTGAGAAGAAAGCAAAGTTTGATACATATTAATTAGACCAAAAAAAAAAAGTCGTCTCATCCTGATGATTTTCATACTGCGGTGCTAGTAATTATGCCACAGAAACAAGATCTTTCCACATTCAACATCATTGTGTGAAGACGAGCTTATTTCCAGCAGGGATATTGAGTCCTGCCATCTGAAGGGTCAATCAAGTGTGAAGTACAGTATAGTTTTAGACTCAATTGAAAGGAAAAAGCTTGACTACTAGTTCATAGCATGACAACTTTCATGGATTAGCTCAGACCCTATTCAACTCCGTGAAAGGGTATCACAGCATGAAGACAGTTTTCAATGCACTAAACTTTAATAGCTGAGTGGGGGAGCCAAAGCTTCCTTTTGGTCTCTATAGAAACAGTATAGCCAAAATTTGAGCCAAAATTAAGATTCCTTGGTTGCAATCCTGTATTTACCCTCCAAGATCCCTATTCACAAGAAGTCTTCAGACTATATATATATCTCTATATCTATATCTATATCTATATCTCGATATCGATATATACACATATATAAAAAGAAATAATTATAGAGAAAACTACATACATGTTTGTGCATGCCATTTTTCCAATGGAAGATGAAGTGAGTTAAATGCAATTAACTAATTCCCCAGAGCCCTGCCACCACCCTCCAGTGTCCCCAGAGTCCTGGAAAGAAGCAGTGGGTGCAGAGAAACACCCGAGGAGACGTCACCAGCACTTACTGGCATTTCCCTCCCATCTCAGCTGCAAAGCTGTGCACCCTTCATAGCCCCATCCCACCAGAGCCCTCACCCCTTTAGCATCCTCCAGAAAGTTGGAGATTTTATTTAGGCATCAGCTCCCCAAGCAAGGCACTGCCTTCACTGAGCATCTCCATAGGGAGTGCCATGTTTTGGCTGTTGATGCCAGAGACTGATGGAAACTTAACCTGCAGTGGCAGAGGACAACAGTGTTCAATCCAGCAGTAGAAGTTCCCCATCTGCATCTTAAGAAAAGCACTCTCATGATGAAATTAAGTTCTGAGAACAAGGGAAAAAACACACTCCCACAACAAACTCTTCCCCCACTCCTCTTGCCCAGCCCTTGTGGAGAGTGCAGGTGGGTTTCTGCAGGCGTTGTGCCCACGGGCCAGCCTATGTCACAGTGGGTGTGCCCATCACACCGGGGTGCAGAGCTAACAGAGCCAGCTCCTCCGCAGCATTAACCTTGTTCCTTGTTTCACACTTGACCGTGCATTTCCTAGATACAGTTCCCAGAAAAGATTGCCCCTGTACACCAACATGCAGGCAAACACATTTTCTCTTCCCACCTCTCTTTGCAATCCTTTGATCTGTGCTGTAGGACAGGGGCTGGGCACCCCCGAGTGTTACCTGCAGGTGCACACGCCGTGCTTTCCACCTGTCCTGTTCAGGTTTGGCACCTGTGCCTGGGCACTGGCAGGGGCGATCTGGCTCCCTCTGTAAACTTGGCTGGGTCACAGATGCCCTTCTTCCCCCCTTCCCTCCCCACACCATCAGGATGTATGAGTGCATCCTATGGAGAGTCTACATTTCACTATAATACTTCTACCCTCCCTTTCTGGAGCACTAATCCTGAGTCACCAGAGCCAGAAACTTGCCTTGCATGGCCAGAGAAGTGATTTTCCCACCCCCTCAAGCCCCCTGCTTTGGGTCTGAAGTTAATCCAGCTCTGCAAGGTCTCTCCACAACATCCATGCTATCAGAGCTGTGAATTTCTGCACAGATGCAGGTTTTTATGAGGTTTTGATGTTAAAACGGCCATCCCTGGGGTTCTAACAACCCTGACCAGCCCTCCTTGGCCATGCAGAGAGCCAGGATCAGCCCAAGGCCATCTTCTACTGAGCAGGGACCTGGTGTGGGAGCATGAACTTCACCACAGGGATTGCAACTGGTTGCGCTGCCCTGCTCATCTCCCCCCAAGGCTCTCCCAGGGCCCTGCTCTGTTGTGTCCTGGGAGTCCCATAGACCCTGGCATCGCCCTCCAGGCCTTACCTCAGCAGCATCCCAGAAGGATCCAAGACTCCTCACAAGGCTAAGGAAAGCCTAACATCACCCATTCATCTTCTTCCAGACAAGCATTGTCCAAACCCCTCCCTGAACACAGTCTACTGTGCACATCTGCTAAAGAGGTTCTGCAAAGACAAATTTTGAATAAAAAGTTCACCTACTCACAAGGAAATAGAAAGTGTACATTACTTCATTAGGCCAGCATGGTTCAAAGCTGCTGTATCTTCTTTTGTTACTGTTGCAGAGAGTCACAATGTCCCAGGACTGGCAGCTTCGCCACTCTCCCAGTACATGCTTTCCACAGAGGTGCAAAGAGCTGCTTGCTGTGAAACACCCCTCTCCTTTGGGAGCCTCTGTCCAACTGTTCCCAGGTGAAAAGTGAGGTTCCAGGGCCACAAAGAGCAGCCAAAATCAATAGACACCTAGATGTCCTTAATAAATTTCAGTCATAACCACATCCCACATAAAGCCTGCCTACTTGGGCATCACTTCACAGGTTGAGTGCATGGGTCCAGTTTTCCAAAGATCCCATCTGTGTGGGAATGCTGACAGGCACCTCACAGATGAGCAAACACCTGCACAAAGGAGAAAAAGCATCAGCACCATTGCTGTGTGATAAACAAACTCACATTCCCTCCTGGAGGAGGTACCTTTGGACCAGCCAGGCCTGCTCAGATACTTGCTGTAAGTAAAGACTGTGGTGGCACTGGGCAGCTGCTGGAGAGCTCAGCAGTGTTTGCAGGCTGGAGGGAGAGTTGCCTGGTCACAGTCCTCATGCTTCAGGCTGGACCACAGTCTCCAAGGCCATCTCCATCTGGAGAAGCCTGGACTAGCATCAGCAATCTGGGGAAAAAAAAATCTGTCCTTGGAAAACAGTGCCTTTTATTGTCCCCTGGCAAAAGGGATGAAATCCCTGTGGTCTCGGCATCAGTAAAATTGCCTTTGATGCTCAGACTCACTCATCATTAGGACTCTAAGCAGAAATTAGAGAGACATGCTTATGGTTAAACACTATTTCCTCTGTTGGTTAAACACTGCCTAATTCTCTCTCCATTAGGAACAACATCTCTAAAGCCCCGGGGTGTAATAATAACCCTGAACGGAGACTTTTTCTTTTGTGCAGTGCTCAGCTATGGAGGGAAATGATTTGCAGTTTAAGTTATTTCCTATCAACAGATTTGAGAAAGCCACGCTTCAGTAATTACACTCATACTGGACAGGTCCTGTACCCCCCAGTCACTTCTTGAGCAGCCAAATATTTTTCCAAGGCTTGGATCAGGCCCAGTGCACCAAGACCAGTCATTTTTGCACAGGACAGAAAGACGAAAATGTGGTCCATGGGCACACACTGACAGCTCAATCAATTGCTGGGCTGCTGCCATGTGCATGGGTGGATGAGTCAATGCTCTTATTTAAACCTGTTCCCAGGGCCCTTGGGCCCTACATGTGTCACTGTGTTAGATGCCATTGATGCTGCAGCAGCTTCCTTGCAGGACATCAAAGCATATTGGAGCAAACCCCTCGTGTGAAAGGAAAGCCAGCCTTTTGCAACAAGGAATACCCTCTATTCAACCCCAGAGAGGTTTATGTTTGGAGTCAAACCAGACAGACATCAGTATGGCTAAGCCCTAGTTGGGTGGGGACACCCTCAGTGTCAGAGTGAAGCAATGGTGACAGCCAGCCTGGACATGCCACTGCCCCCCAACCCCATCCCTGTGCAGACATGGGGAGAAGAGGATTTGGGAGCTGACAGCAGGAGGTAGGTTTGCCTCTCTGCAAGCACCCAAAGGGGAAGGAGCCCAACTAGGCTCATGCAGGACAGGTGAAAGTGGGCTGTGCCATCCCCAGAGCAGGGACATGATGCTGGGAAAGCCTAACGTCTCTGTTTCTCCAGCCAAAGCAAAGGCAGTGCCTGCTCGAGGCAGCTCTGCCACTGGCCTGGCCCAGCAGGGATGTCTGAGAGCAAACACCACCCAGCACCACACAAGTTCTGGGAAAAGCCCGGAATGGCTGATTATGGCAGTGAAATGATCAGTGCCAGCTGCAATGGGCACAGGAAGGCACTGGACCTCACTAGAGGAATGATGCATACATCTTGCATCTCCAGGTACACTGCAGGTCTTGGTTTGGTGCCATGAGACCCTTCACTGTCTCCAAGGAGACCTCTGTGCCAGATATGAAACACTGTTGGAAATCTCACCACTCTGCTTTAGTTTCTCCTCCTTATTCAGCTGCAGACTCCTAAAATGGGTCTTAGTCTGATAATCCTTTTGTCCAAGGCACATCTGCTTCTTGTGTTCTCTGTTCAATCTGCAGCCCAGCCTTCCCCCCAGTGGAATCACCTAAAGAATCTCTCACACTTTTTGCTGCCCAATTTTTGCAGCATTTGAGGCATAAACTGTTTGATAGATTCTGAACGGTTGCCTTTGTTTCCCCAAAAAGGTGCTATTTTGTTCACAAACACTCCAAGGAGCTCAGCAGTCTCTTTTCCTACATCTCTTTTCATCATTTTAACACAAAAGCAAAAGCTTTTGAAATCCCCGTTTCATGTTGGTACATTAGGTATCTGAATTCCTCCCACACGTGAAGCCTGAGTCTGAACATGAACTCACCCCAAAAATCTCAAGTTTGCAATTTAGGCATTTTCCTTTGATGTATTATTTAAATATACATTTTAATCATTAATTGAGACAGCTTAGCACTGTAATTTAATAGCCAAACCCTGCATTGGGACAGATCCTCATCTGCTGCAAATCCAGGCTGCTCCCATCCCAGCACCCCAGCTTTCCTCCTCCTCCATCCTCCACTCCCACCAAAGCACTTCATTAAATTATTTCAACAAGCTTTTCTAATTGGAGTTCAAAGAATTCAGCTAATGAAATATTTAAACATTTCTGTACCCAAAATTAATCAATTTAGAAAACATCTGGAGAAAACAAAATGATAGTTTTATGGAAAATCATGCTTCTCAATGAATCTCTGGAGGAAAAATTGTGCCCCTGCTGTTTAATTTAAGGAGGAAACGATCACCCATTACTTTTCTTGTTTTCATGAGAAATGGGAGATCTCTACATACGTTTTACCCTCTTTGTCCCTATATTTCCCAACCTGTTTAGTTGCAGTCATCGTTCCTCCAAGAATGGAGTGATGATTTTTCTGTTCCTAGCCCAGATGGGTCCATCCTTCCTCAGTGCACTGCTGCATCAAGAGCAGAGCAAAACCTTATCCATGGCTTCTCCATGTGTGGAGAGAGCCCTAAGCAAAGTCACACTTTCTTGCTCATCTCCTGTCTCACTGGGACTAGAGATTGCTCCTCCTCAAATGTCCTTTCATCAAGGTCTGTGCTGTGCGTACAAAGTTTAACAGATGGGTGCAAAGGAGCAATGTGCATCATCTGAGGCAAGTAGAAAGGGAATGCTACATCCACCCTGGTAGATGGGAAGAGTGTTCAGGAATAGGACTATGGCTCAGGTTGGCAGGAGGACGGAGCAGCCCTGGAAAAACTGCAGGTGTTGGTGTGCTTGCAGGGACTCACCCTGCCTCTGTGCCCTCAGATCTTGAGAGCACAACTACAGCCACAGCTGGGGATTTTGAGCACTCAAATCCAGGATTCCTGCTGAATTTGGAGTGTTGAATGAGGAGTTTCAGGGTGTTGAATGAACCGCAGGGGAGGCAGGCTGCTGCACCCAGGTGGGTCAGCCCTGCCCACAGCAGGGTACAGTCCCAGACTGTGCCCATGGGTACAGTCACCTCTGCTCAGTGGAATCTCCAACATATCACCACTGGAGCTCTTAGAGGGAAAAATTAGAAGACCACATGACCTGCATCCATTCAACCACAACTTACTTCATCCTGGCCCCCAAACAAATCCCTGTTTACCCCAACACACAAACAGGAGCCTGGATCAGCCACGCCCATCCCACAAGCACCAGTTTAACACGTGCCCTTTAGCATTTCAGGCATCTACCTGATGAAGATCTCTGATGTCCACCAGGAATTGGTAAAAATGTTGAAGGCGATCAGTAAGCAGCTCCCTGGCATTTCCCAGGATACCCATGTTATCCCTCCCTGTGCATGCACTGATAGCCAGGAGGAGCTGCTGTCTGCAGTGCTGGAAAAGCAGGGGCTGTGGAAAAAAATAGACTTTGCTGCTGCTGGATACCCACAGAGGAGCCAGCGGGTTGATTTATTATGGCTGTGCTTAGGGTTGAAGTCATATGGTCTCCAAACCATCATTAACTGCCATGATGAAAAAAAATAATAATAATAAATTACGCTAAACAAAAGCCCAGGGGCTGCCCCAACGTGATGCACTTGGTGTGATTACCCAGCACAGCACGAGGGTTGGACCTCATGGGCTGGAGTCACTCATCATGTTCACCAGCATCAAATTCATCCCCCCTAAATCTCCTGTCTCATTTCTGCTCCCTGGGTTGCCAACAGCAAAGAGATCCCAGTATTCAGGAGGGTTCGATATCTCCAGGAGATGGAACAAACCCCCACCCTGGGGAGCACTTCCATTTTGTCTCAGTGGTTGTAAAGGAGGGCTGCTATTATTGCTGCCTCTTCATCTGCCCTCGGCCCCCATCAGCCGTCCATGTCTGGCACTGATCAGATATGATTTGCTCACCCTACACACACACTCGCCGAAAGTTAAGGCAATTGCAGCAAACATTTCTCTACCTGCAATGGACACTGGGATGCCCACAGCACCTAAGAAACTGGTAAATTAGCTGCATGTAATGAAACTGAATTTGGTTTTCTTTCCACAAAACCATGCAGATATTTATATATAATTTATCTTTCTAAGTTGTCATGGGGCAAAAGACCTCTCGCTGTGAGGCAAGCTTCTCTTCCTACTTAGAGAGAATTACGTGATTAGAGACCTGAAAAGTTGTGAACAAGCATTGAAAAAGAAAAGGTTTCCTCTTAAACCCTTAATGAAGTGGGTTCATTCCTCCTCCAACATCAACTTAGCCTTGTGTAGTTTGTTTTCACTCTGGTTAATCACTGACCAAAGCTGTAGTGCGGACCACCAGTTTCCAATAACCCATAAAAGGCAGATCAGAAGCTATTGTTCTTTTATGTAGGGCTTAGCAGACAACAGCTGAATAAACCTGTTCAAAGTCAAAACAGTCAAGGAGGAACAGAAGCCCAGCCATCAGCTGCAGGGAATCCTGAAAAGGAAATTCATTTATTATGACATAATTGATAGCACACACTCAAATACACCACGTAGACCTGGTACAATCTCAGGTAATTAAATACAGAGAAATTACCAGGTCGCAGTTAGAGAAAGTGGTGATGTTGCAAAGGAGGAATTTGCACCTGCTTGCTCCCCATGGATGCTAACACTTGGTGGGTGCTCCTGGCATCCTGTGACTGTGATTTTGGGAAAAATCTTTCCATGGGGCAGAAGAAGTGAAAAAGGGAAACCCATGTAAGTGCGTGTTTGGAAACAGCACCCCTTAAAACTGCGAGAGCTGAGCGAGAGGTGGGAAGGGCTGGAATGTGCTGGGAAAATACAAAGTGGCTGCTCATGGTGAAGGATTCATGGAAGTATGAATGCAGCCTCCTATGGGAGGCCCATTTGGTCTTGTTTCATTTGGATTTACAGTACTTCTAAACAGGCACAGGGGGTTCTTGGGGTGCAAGAGGGGTCTCTGATGCCATAGAAGTTCATCCCTGTCCCACAACCACCTATCCAAAAGGAAAAGTTTTGCAACAACATAACTATTCCCTGAAATAAAAAATCGTTAAGTGAAGCATTGAGATGATGCTTTTGCTCCAAATTTGCTTCTGCCCCTTCCCAAAACATCATGTGAGAGCCTCCCTTGTGGCTGTGCCCCCTCCAGTTCACAGCAATGACTCCGTCAGCCCTTTCTGCTCTGAGACACTTCTCAAGCCCCTTCCCAATCAGGGTCCAGCTGAGGGAACAAGCCTACTATAGCAAATTTAAAGAAAGGGCAAGCCAACTGCATAACAAGCCTGAACAGAGGCACTGGTGATAATGTGATGAGGAGGGACATGTACCCTCCAACCCACGGAGCAAGGTCTAGTTCAGCTGCTTGTTCCCTACCCCAAAATCTTTGAAGCCCACTTGAAAGTGGTTCATCCCCTTCACCCCTGTGCTGGCGCCAGCACCCAGGGTGAGATCTCATGCTTTTATGGTGGGAGGGGAGGATTCTCATCCCTATGTCTGAGAGGGGACCCTCCCCACTGTCCCTTCCCAAGGCAAATGACAGAACCAGGCTCCCTCCATCTGCTCCAGCAGCTCCTTTTTCCTGCTGGGTGTCATTTCTATTCTCCACACTGCTGACAGTGAGCCCTGTCTGAGCGCTGCTCTCCAATACACCCAGGGCAGGACTTGCCTTCACCACTGCCTTCCCTATGCAGCCCAGTACCAGCCTGTCTTTCAGCTGAGGTGAAAGGATTTCCAGCATCACTGAGAGCTACCCAAAAATAAATAGCAGGACCCATCCCAGTGAAGGTAGATGCCAGGCTCTGCTCTTCCCAGAGGATGATACACTGAGGATAATGGGAAATTTATGACACTTGTCCACACAAAACTTGTGGTTTCAGGGAAAACACTAGCCCCGAGGGGAAAAGCAGGCACCAAAGGGACAGGGTGAAATCTCTGTGGGGAGTTGCTCTGTAGCAGTGCAGGAAACAGATTTTGGAGGTCCCTTGGGAGAGACATGGCACTGCTTTGGTCTTGGTAGAGGGAAGAAATAAGTGGAAAGGTTCAGGGAAAACCAGTAGGACTCAAAGCAGCTGTTCTCTCACCCCATTTCTTGCCTGAGATAAAGCAAAATAAGTAAGTGAAACATGTGGGTAAAAATAAAGATTAAAGAATAATAAGCAGAGGCTGATGAAGAGCAACAAAGTGTTTGGCTGAAACAAGGATTTGTTGTTGCTGCTGCCTGGAGCAGGGAGGGAGGGGTCATGGGGGAAGAGCCACGATTTGTTGAGAGTGCCACAAACTTTTAGACATCATTTTCTATTTTTCAGCAGTTTATTCCTCTCACCTGCATGCTCCATGGGGAAATACTGGTTGCTTTAATTCTAACATTTGGAGTGGAATCCATTCACGAAACTTTCTGGCTGTGTGATTCAAACGAGCCTTCTCTTTCCTCTTTTTGTTCTCACAAGAAAATCAATTCACTTGAAGAGCCTCCTAATCCCATTTTTTCAATCAACAATTGCCACTTGTATATCGCTCTAATAGATTAAGAAGTGGGATGATGCGGTTGTCTGGTCTAATTCAACCCTATTCAGGTAACTGCAGCCCAAGGCACTTTGTAGTGCCAAGTGTAGAGCTCTACAGGAAGACTTTTGCTATCATAATTTCCTGTGGAGCTTTGCACTGCCCCCACTGAGTAGCCTGAATTACTTTGAATTAGGCCCAACAACCACAGAGAGCAGAAATTTAACAAGCAACAATAACCAAGTCTTTGAGCATGACTTGCATGGGTTATTTTTTTTTCTCTTTTTTTTCTTTGCATTTGAACAAAAAGAAGGAATTTCAAAACGTGCATCTATTTAAATGACAGCAACCTGCCATAAATCAAGTGGGAAACAAAAGGGGAAAACACTTTAAGTGAGAGAGAAGTTGAAGTGAAGGAAAAATTAATCAAAACAGTTTTCAAAAAAAGCTTCATCGTAAGAGCCTGTGAAAAAAAATTCAGGCCTACACCATCTCCATGGCAACAGAGAACAAGCACATGTTGGATACCAAAATCATAAAAGGTTTGTTTTGCAGGAATTAAACAGAGACAGATGGATCCATGTTAGTTTTAGTTTAATTTTTTAAAACATTTCAGGCAATTTTTCAGCCAGCATGCCCAACTAGTAAAGGAATACCTAGAAAATCATAAAAAAAACTTTAGTGACAGTTCTGCAACATGCCCCCCAAAAAGAAGAAGCACCAGAGTGGATTTAAAGCCATAAATATAAAGCTTTAAACCAAGATGTGACTTAAAAGTCAGGCTGACATCGCATCAGGTAAACCAGGCTAACACTGCTTTTCAAATCATAAAGCCAGCTCTACAAAGGAGTAATTGTGTGTGTAGGGAAAAAAACCCAACCCTGGCATATGTTAAATTGTTGTCTGGTTCCACAGGGTGAATAAATTGGACAACAGAGTTAAAAATGTGCGTCTCAAGGGGTGCAAGTTAAAAATGCTCTGGGTGGCAAAACTCTGATATCAGGGGAGTGAAAAGATGTTTCTTTCCTTTTCCTTTTTTTCCCCCTCTTTTTTTTTTAATTTGTCATCATTCCTTAATTATTACCAGTATGGCAAAAAATGAATTAAATCTAAATAAATATCGAAGGTTTCTCTTCTTAAGAGTTTCAATTGCTATTCCTACTCTTTTACCTTTCTGTGTTCAGAAAATAAAGAGAACAAAGCAGGAGCCCTACTGGTTCAAAACTACCAGAACAGACAAACAACAGAGCACAACTGTTCCCTCATGCATGCCTGGGATTAGGATGAAAGCAGAAAAGACTTCTGAGAAAAAGAAAACAACAAAAGAAACAGGAGTGCTGACAAAACTTTTTTTTCTTTCTATTGAAGCAAAAGAGAGAGAAAAAAGGAGCCCTGCTAATAAAAAAAGAAAGAAAGAAAGAAAGAAAGAAAGAAAGAAAGAAAGAAAGAAAGAAANGAAAGAAAGAAAGAAAGAAAGAAAGAAAGAAAGAAAGAAAGAAAGAAAGAAAGGAAGGAAGAAAGAAAGAAAGGAAGGAAGGAGAAAGAAAGAAAGAAGAAAGATTAACAAACAGAAGTAAAAGGGTAAGCAAAAGGGTTTCACCTCCTGTTTTACTTTTTACTTCTAGCCCAATCTGGTCAGGGAAACAAGGCACAGGAGGAGAGCAGGTCCTGCCCAGGGCACACTGGCTGCCAGGCCATCACTTCATCCCAGCTCTCCAGCCCCGTGGGCACATCCCAGAGCCCACACTGGGCTCTGCTCCCTCTCTCCCCACCGGGGAGCAGCTCCGTGTCATGCCCGGATGCTCCTATACCCCAAACTCTTGAGTTTCTAAATTAATTATTAAATTAAAAAATCCAAGACAAACCAGAATTGTTCCAAAGGGCCCTAGAGGTCAAAGTGGCCAAGGAGGAAACAATTTAAGATCTTATAAACTCCAAACTTCAATCAAACAAGTCAGTCTCAGTTAAGCTGACTGACATTGCAGTTGGACATCGGCATCATATCACTGGTAGCTGCAACTCACCAAACTGAGACACACAATTTGCACTGGGACAAGAAAGACCAAAAAGTTTTCCCCAAAGGTTTTTGGGTTTCAGCAAAATTTGCCTGCTGAGACCCAAAGTGTTATAGGGGCACCACAGGTGCCTGTGGGGCAGCTTGATCCAACACCAGCCACTACACAAGAAAGGTCAATAACCTTGGGCTGCCTGTGCCAGCTTACAAGGGTCTTACCTTTGTCCTAAATTCTCAAAAGTCCAGATCTTGCAAATGGCACCTTAGTGGCAGTCCTCGAGCTGTTCAGACCCTTGTTTACAGAACCACAGTTTCCTTTGTGCTATCACCAGATATCCACATCTGTGTCATCTACAGATTTGAGAGCAGCAACGAGGAGCAGCAGCCTTTGCACTGCCAAACGTGCAGGTGAAAAGCAAAGGCTGCCCTCCTCCATGTGCCCTCCCTGCAGTGGCCCTGGGAAGGGATGCTGTCACCTCCCTGGGAAAGGGATCAAGGCCTGCCCAAAACAGATGGCAGACGTGGAGCAGGAGGACCTCAAGCCCTGCCAGCTCCCACACAGCCCCAAACTTCTCTTGGGAGGGGAAAGACTGCACTAGGATGTGCTAGGTGCAGCACTGAGTCCTTGTGATGCTGTGAGTGGGATACAGCACTGCCCAGGTGGAGGCAGGCAGGGGTATTTCTGCTTTTCCTGCAATAAAAGTGTTTGGTCAGCTGTGGGGTTCTCTGCACACAAAGAGCAGGACAAGCACTTTGGGGTACAAATGATTTCTTTGAGTTTGAGGGAAAAACAAAGTCTTACAGGAGACATTCAACCATGTACTGTTTTGTGCTGTGTCTGAGGTTATGTCCATTTTCAGCACAGAAGTGTGCAATAAGGAAATAAAGTTTGGGAGGCGAGGCACAACTCCAAATGTAAACTGGCATCATTAGAAGCTTAACCCTTCTCCCACCTGTGCTCTTCCCTCTCCAACCATTTACAGCAAATGTCCTCAAATTGTGTTCCAGCAGCTGAGTGCTCAGTAGCAGAAATTCAGCCCCAAAATGCTACACTAACTTTTCACCCATTAGCAATCATGACACTGAAGATGGAAACATCAAAGCCTGCCATGCTCAGAAGTCTCTCTGGTGGGGTATCTCCCAGTGCCTGGAGAGAGCTGTGCCAGTGTGACTCCAGGCCCCTCCAGGAGCCAGACCCCCAAGGTACCCAGCTCTGGTTTGGAGGGATGGCACTCATCCCAGATTAGCCCAGCTGACCACTGGTTGTCACTTGCACCATTAAAATTGAGCTATGGCTGGTTGATCCCATCTGTACTTAAGGCAATCTTTAATGGCAGGAGCTCCAAAATATTCCTGGGAACATGGTGGCATTTACTCTCTCCAGTTGTGATGCTGGATTAGGTTCCTGTGTCATGGACTGATGGTGACATGCAACACCAGAAACACCAATGGGCACAGTATCCATCTCTCATCTTGGCTGTATCTGGTTCCCAAGGTTTCTCCTAAAATAGCATTGTGTTATGCACGTGGCAGCAGCAGTAAGATTTACAGAATCACCCAGTGCTGGCACCTAAACTTTGCAAGGTACCCCATCCACACAGGCCCCTCTCCTTGCCACCTTCATCTCCCACACCATGGAGAGCACTTTCCTCTCAGTGCTTGCTGCTCCATCTTCTCTCACGTTGCCCTGAATGCAGTTTATATGATAAAAATCCCTCATCCAGAATAATTCCTCTGAAACCAGCAAGACTGAAACACCAATCACAAAACCATCCATAAGCACTAAGTCCAAGCCATGCAGCTGTACATACCCTGCTGCTCCCTGGAGTATCACCTGTGCTCCTAGTTTCTCACCAGGTTTATCCCCCGAACTTTTTACATCCTCTCTTCTGCCTGCATCTTTCTGCCGGGGAAAACACACTTGCAGTGCCTGTCACCAAAGAAGAAGCTGTCAGAGGGACAGCAACCCTATGGGCTTCATCGAGGTGGGCTTGGGTTTTAAGGAGTGGGGAAGGAGTGGAATAACTCTCAGGGATGTAAATCAAAATTAAAAAAATTGTTTGCCAATACCTTATTAAGTAGGATCCTGGGGAAAGCCTCAGGCTCAGATCTCATAAGTGTTGCTGCATCACATCCTATATGGGGATATGGTTGTGTTCATGCCATTTACACCACAAAACAGTCAGCAGGTGGTTAAAAAGCAAAATTCAAAGACAGTGGTTACAATCATGACTCACTATTCCCTCTGTTGCCCTGATGCAAAAGCCTTTTGATTGTTACAGTCTTGAACTGGAGTTTCTCACGCAGCTTCACAAAAACAATATGTATTTTTAGCATTTATCTATTGTTTACATTTTTCTGCTATGGGTGGAGAAATGTGATGGATGGTGATGTTCACCATCCAGGTCAAGAGGTGGCAACCTGTGTAGCCAATCTCTGGCCTTTT
>JANPWX010018524.1:136024-175511 GCA_024734555.1 Trochalopteron elliotii | reverse complement strand
TTTTGAGCTCCCATTGGGAGGGACGGACTGCTTCCTCTGCGTTGTTTATTTACTTGGGTCAGTAAAGGAATTGCTCATATGGGTCACTGCTGGGTCCAGACTCCTGCATTCCAGGTGACAGCCTCAGTCCTGGATCTCTCCAGTGCTGTCCCTCTCTCCTGTCCTCACAGAAGGAGGAAGGAACTCTGACATCAGAGTCAACATGGATTTCACAAAATCACCTCAAGCTAATGGGAAAAATTCATTAGAGGAAGGAAGGAGGGGGGGAACACTCCCGTCTCTCATACATTATCCCTGTCCTCCTCCCTCCCCTGTAATGTCCTCTGCCAGAGACAGGAACTTCCCTCCTCACTTTGCATTCATTTACTGCAGAGTTCATCCTGTCAGCCCAATGTGGGGACACAAAGAGCTCTGTGGGCACAGGGAGCCAATATTCTCCGTGTTTTAGCTGGAGACTTCTCCCAACTTCATCGCTCCCTGGCAAAGGGAGTCCCTCCCTACTGCTCCTATTGCTGACATACCCAGAGTATTCCAAAGCTCAGGAAGGTTCTGCAGGCTGTTCCCAAAGCCAATTTTCCTGGGGATCTGGGGTGCTGACGGGTCCCATACAGACAGCTGGCTCCAGGAGAGCTCTCCAGGCACAACAGCCTGGGTTGATTGCTCTGGGAGCTGGGTAACAGGGACCTGCTGTTCGCTCCATCCAAACCCACACTTATTCCCATTCCCAGGGGGTTTTCCCTTAATTGAGCTGCTGACTGCATTAACCTGGGAAGGGAGTATTGATCGAGGAGCCGGAGGAGCTGAGCTCAGCTCAGGGCTCGGCTCTTTACGGACACATGGTGGGAGCTTCCAAACAAGGACACACATGAGCTCATTTGGATTGGGATTTCCTTGGAGGGAGAAGAGAAGCCCTTCCATCTTTCTACCACACCTGGAATAAGACAGATTCCCTTTTAATGGAAATTCTGAGGCTTTGCCTCCCTCCATCCACCTGCATTCACAGCATTCCCAGCTCCTCCCAGCTCTCCCAGCAGAACTGCAGCTGAGGGAAGGGAAATGGAGTTTCATCCCTTGCAGTTGCCCAGTCCTGACACCTCGAGGGCTGGGTCATGTCTGGAGGAACAGCTGTGGGACCTGGCAGCAGCCCCCTGTGCCAGCCCCACCAGAGGGAGCACCCAGCTCTCCATGTCTCTGTAGCTCAGAATTCCACAGCAATTCAATGAAATTCCTCAAATTATTAAGTCCAGGTCATTGCAGGAGAGAAGAGATGTGAAAAGGGAAATTTAATAATGAATGAAGTCTTCCAAAGCTAAAAACATCGCTCCAGCACATGCAAGGACTCAAGGCAATAGGGATATTCCCAGAGTCCCAGGATGGTTTGGGCTGGAAGGGACCTTGCAGCTCATCCCATCCCACCACCTGGCATGGGCAGGGACACCTTCCACTATCCCAGGTGACTCCAAGCCCCATCCAACCTGGTCTTGGACACTTCCAGGGTTGGGGCAGACACAGCTTCTCTGGGCAACCTCTGCCAGGGCCTCTCCACCCTCACAGGGAAGAATTTTTTTGCAATATCCCATTTAAATCTAAAGCCATTCCTGCAAATAAAGTTATTCCCAATCAGGTGCACCTTGGAATGCTCCTAAAGCAGTGTCCAATAGATTGGGGTTCCGAAGGAGCAGCCCAGTATGGAAAATATTGACATTCCCAGGTTGTAGCTCACCTGCAGCATCACTTCAGACACTGCAAACCTTTGGAAGTCACCTTGTTGCCCGATATCCAAAGTGAAACACAAATCAACAAAGTTGATTTATGCCGGTGCTTTATTTTAGGGCCCGGGGACCTGAGGACTAGCGTCCCAAGTCAGAATCCCGAAGACCTTCATTTTACAATCAGCTTTTATATCTTTTTACAACTGATTACTTCATTAGTGTACGTGCAAAACCCCACATCCCAAGTTACAATAGATACATATATCAAAATCAAATTACACTCCTTGAAGTCATAAATTTCACATGGTTGTCTGCTCCAAGACTATGGTTTAGCTCCTGTGGTCACACTCCCACCACCAGATACCCATGGCTACGTTATACTTTAACTTAATCTCATGGAAACATCTAACAGTTTCTACCTGTTTGTTCTTAGCTAAGCAGTCTAAACCTCAGTACATTCCCATGGCACATTCCCAGAATTAGGGCCTACTCCTAATAGAGAAATCTTCAAGCCTTAGCATGACTACTACTACTTCACTATTTTATTTCTCCCAACCCCCTTTGGTAACAACTCCCCCCTTTTGAGCATTCTTCAGAGATTCTGCAAGGATGCTCAATCTTCAAGTGATGGTTTCCAGATAGGTCGGCGGGGGACTCTCTCTGGGCGAAATCACTTCTTTCCTGGTCAGAGCCTTCATCACCCGACGTGTATGCATGCCCTCTCTTGCAATCACTCCTAGGAGACACTTATATGCTATGACAATGAGAATCACTATTATTACAATCATTACAATATACTGTATTATAGAGGATAACCAACCTGAGACCTGGATTCCTAATGAGCTAAATAGAGCTCCTACCCAATTATGTTCTGCCTCCTTTTGGACCTCCTGCACTTGTGATTCAATTTGTCCCAATTGACTTATATCTTTTTCCACCTCTTGGGTTACGTTTGGGATATGCACACAACAATGGTCATCTTTCCCTTGCAGGTAGCCACAAACTCCATGTTCTCTTAGCAAAATCATATCCAGAGCCATCCTATTTTGAACTGTCATTCTGGTAGTTGCTTGTAACTGAATATTCAAATCCTTAAACCCCTTCTTAGTGACTGCTGCCAATCGTTCTGTTTGTCCCAATAACTTGTAAAGCATCTCTCTGTTCCTGTAAGTGGCTACCGGAGCAAATAAAGACTCAAGTGCCCAACCAAATTTTACTCCCCCTGATGGTTCATGCCATTCATCCTCTGGATCTACTAATTCGTCCACCTCCCTTCTTATTCGCCTCTGGGTCTCCTCCTTAGTAAGTCTGGACTGTTTCCAGAATGGACATAAAGTGGGAATTCCTAGCGTAATTTGTGTCACTGAACCATCGATTGGCATATGGGTAGTCCATTGTCCATGTCCCTTAACCCAAACTAAGTTCCCTGGGCTTCTTACTGTGGTTGTTTTGCAGTCAACTCCCATTTTATTATCTCTTTTCATAGAATGATTATATCCTCTGCACTCACATCCCAGCTGTAACAGAATTCTCACAGGTAACAAACCAATATGTTCTGGTGGGGTATCACAAGTAAAGATTTTGGTACAGTTCCAATCATCCTTAGCTTCCGTTAATTGTCTCCAATGCGCAGGAACATCTTTAGATAATTCATAACTTTGGTTCTTTTTCCCTATCCATTGAATACACCAATTCACTGGGCCTATGTAACTATATGTTTCCAATAAACTTGGTCCCCAGATTGTCTGCCACTCTTCCATAGTGGTGTGGTGAGTAACATTTTGGCATACTTTTTCATTTATCTTTTTCTTTGTTTGTATTTGCACTCTCGAACAGGGGTACGTCCCTGTTTCTGAAACTATACAACTTCCCTTATTTCGGGGGTCCTCTACCCAACCGAGATAGCCTGGCATCTGTTGACATTGTTGCTTAGTAACCTCCTGTGGGATCAAACATCCTTCTATCCATCCTGGTATTATGTGGGATACAAATTTACAATTCCAGGAGACATTACTAAATGCTTTGGGCATCTCTCCGACAGGTATGATTCCCCATGGTATTGGGTCACCTGCTGAGTGAGGCATGGGCAGGCAAGCTGTAATGGTTGTGACATTTTGCATTTTCCCAAAATCTCGAATTAATCCTAGCACCAGATTTTCTTGCTCTGGGGTTTTTATGGGATTCCTAATCTCTGTTACTTGCCTGGTGACTCGAGTTTCTTTCATATAGACGTGAGTCATTCCATGTTCCCACCAGTCATCCTCCGAGATCCAACACCAATAATTTCCTTCATCATCATCCTTTTTGGCCTGCCTGATTATTAACACTATCATTTCAACTCTTCTCTCGATCTGATATTTGGGTCCAGATTTCAAATTTCCCTTAAACCACCACCCAAAGTCAGTGAATTTCTTTCCCCCTGTGATACAGCTTAAAATTAGGTCCCGACCTTCTGTTGCTAGATATACCTCATGCTGTGGTTTAACGCTCCCACCCAAGTGAGGATTGACAACTACTTCCCTCAGTCCATAGTTCCCGTCACTTCCACAAGTGACTACGCATAGGTATTCTCCTTCAGCCTCCCCAATTTTGGGATCAGTAATGTTGAGCCACCCCTCCCCTCTCAATCCGACTATCCACCAGCTTATTCCAACGGTTAATCTTTCCCACATCTGGTCCGGGCCCATTTTCCACCATTTGACTTGTACTGTCCATCCACAATAATGGTCTAATTCAAAGCTGCAGTTTATTCTTAATGGGGGTCCATTCCACATGTCAACTTGTGTGCGGACCGGTACCACTGTGACAGGATTTTCCAAATTTTCCTTATTATTTATCCCTAACACTTTTACCTCAACATTCCCATAATCAAAGCTATCTCTAATCCAAACAACGCATGTGAATGGGCCTGTATGGTTTCTCCATGTTGTGGGTACCTGCAAGGTCGTGTTCCCTCTCTGTTGTTGCTTATCCCAGAACAAAGTAACCATTCCCTGATCCGCCACTTCTGGTCCCACTTTCCATCTGACATTTACTTCTTCGAATCCAGCTCTCTGGTTATCTGAAAACAAACAGGTTAGATTCATGCTCGCATTTTCAGGCACTACTACATACGGATCAACTACAGTAACTACCACAAAAGTATCCACATATAAGATCTGTCCCAGTAGGATGACAATTATTAGGATTTGGCTTTGAACACCATCCGGGTAGCAGACAGAGGTCGAACTTCCCACTGAGACGGGACTTTCTTGACTCTGGTGTAATGGATCCAGTTTCCGATGCCCTCGACCTTTACAGCGGTGAAAGTAGTCATGAGTACTTGGTAAGGGCCTTCCCATGTTTCCTTCAGAGGTTCAGTGTTCCAGTTTTTGATATACACTTGGTCTCCTGGTAGGATGTCATGAGCTGGATTCTCCAATGGCAACGGCCGATTCCACTGCAGGGCTCCTCTGATAGCTGTGAGGGTCTTATTGAGAGACAGGATATAAGTGAGTAAGATTTGGTCTCCTATCAAATGCGGGTCACCCTGATACACTGTAGCATGATAAGGTTTGCCGTACAGGATCTCATACGGACTTACTCCTACCTTCTCTCTAGGCTTTATCCTGATTCTCAACAGAGCTAGGGGCAATGCCTGAGGCCACTGGATTTTTGCTTCCTGACAAATCTTCCTAATCTGCCCCTTCAGAGTCTGGTTCATCCTTTCCACCTGTCCACTAGACTGTGGTCTCCAGGGGGTATGAAGATTCCAGGTTATCCCTAACATTCTTGCTACCTCCTGTACAACTCCTGCCACAAAATGGGGTCCCCTGTCTGATGACATTCCTAACGGTACGCCAAATCTTGGTATAATCTCCCGTAACAATGTCTTTACTACCTCTTTTGCCTGATTTGTTCGACAGGGAAAGGCTTCCGGCCACCCGGAAAAGGTACATACATACACCAATATGTACTTATATCCTTGGGCTTTTGGTAATTCTGAAAAATCTACTTGCCAATAATCTCCTGGTTGGGGTCCCACCTGTAATTTTCCCATTTGCACTTGCCTCCTAGTCACAGGGTTATTTTTGATACATACCGGGCAGGTGGCGTTCACTCTCTTAGCCATTGTTAACATCTGATTTGAGATTACCTCTTTCCGCAGGAATTGAATCAGCGCTTCTGCTCCCCAATGGCATTTGTTATGTTCCATTTCCAGCACTGCTCTCATGATTCTCGCAGGTAAAACTACTTGTCCCGTTGATGTTACATACCATCCTTTGATGTTTCTGCGGGCTTGCACCAACTCGGCTAATTTTTCATCTTCTGGAGAATAGCTAGGTTTTTGTTCAAGGTAAGAAGCAGCTGGGTTAGTCCGTACAGGCAATAATGCTAATTGAGTCCATACTTCTCGGGCTACCTGTTTGGCTGCTTTGTCTGCCAGCTGGTTTCCTTGGTGTTCCTTTCCCATCCCCCTCTGATGTCCTTTTACATGCATTACTGCCACCTCCCGGGGTTTGTGGACTGCTTCAAGTAGGGCTAGAATTTGCTCACGGTGTTTGACCTGTGCCCCTTGCGAGTTTAGAAGTCCCCTTTCTTTCCACAAAGCCCCGTGCACGTGGATTACTCCAAAAGCATATTTGGAGTCTGTCCAGATATTTACTCTTTTTCCTTGACTTAAAATCAAAGCTCTTACCAAAGCCCATATTTCTGCCTTTTGGGCTGATGTTCCTGGGGTCAGAGCCTTAGCCTCTACGACTTGGTTTAGGGTTACCACAGCATACCCAGCATACCGAGTTCCATTTTCAACGAAGCTGGAGCCATCAGTAAACAGTTCCCAGTCGGGGTCCTCCAAAGGCTCATCCCTCAAGTCTTGTCGACTAGCGAATACCTGTTCGATGGTTTCCACACAATCATGTACCAGTTCTCCTTCATCCTGTTGAGCTTGGAGAAATTCTGCTGGATTGAGACAGTTAGTTGTTTTTAATTCGATGTCGTCTTGTTCCCTCAACTGTGCCTGGTACTGTAGCATGCGGCTAGACGACAACCAATGCCCCCCTTTTTGTTCCAGTACTGCAATTACCATGTGGGGAATATACACTTCAATTTTCTTTCCCAAAGTCAATTTCCTGGCCTCCTGTATTAGGATCACAGTAGCTGCCACAGCTCTTAAGCAGCTGGGCCATCCAGCACTCACGGCATCCAGCTGCTTTGAGAAGTATCCCACTGGGCGTTTCCACGATCCCAGCTTTTGTGTGAGTACTCCCACTGCCAGCCGCTGCCTTTCATTAACATACAGTTGAAAATCCTTTGTGAGGTCCGGCAAACCTAGGGCAGGTGCTTCCCTCAATGCCTGTTTCAGTGTCTGGAATGCCCTCTCCTGGACTTTTCCCCACTTTAGCTCAGGGTCCTTTGCAGCTTCATAGAGGGGTTTGGCTTTCAAGCCGAAGTCTGGAATCCACAGCCGACACCACCCCACCATCCCTAGAAAAGATCTCAGTTCCTGATGATTTCGGGGCGTAGGAATGGCACAGATTGTTTGTATCCGGTTAGCACCCAACCTCCGGGTCCCCTGGGAGATTTCGCAACCCAAATATATGACTTTTTCTCTTACCAGTTGGGCTTTTTCTTTAGACACACGATATCCAGCTTGTCCCAGCATATTCAGCAGTCCGATGGTTAGGCGCAAGCACACCTCTTGCTCTGCAGTAGCCAGGAAAATGTCATCAACATATTGCAATAATACATAAGAGAAAGGAGGCTCCCATACCTGGCTGATTTTCCATTCCTCCAACTCTCGAGCCAACTGGTTCCCAAATATTGTAGGCGAGTTCTTGTAACCTTGCGGCAATCGAGCCCAGGTTAGCTGTTTTTTCCGTCCTGTGTTGGGGTCTTCCCACTCAAAGGCAAACAATTTTCTACTTTCAAATGCCAGAGGGATGCAGAAAAACGCGTCCTTTAAATCGATTACAGTGAACCACTGAAATTTTTCAGACACAGATGTTAGCAATGTATAAGGGTTAGCCACCACCGGATGGATGTCCTTCGTGATATTATTGATTGCCCTTAAATCTTGAACCAATCTATATTTTCCATTTGGTTTCTTCACCGGGAAAATTGGGGTATTGTATTCTGATTCACATTCTTGCAGAATTCCTAATGTCAAATACTGAGTTATCATTGGGGCTACCCCTTTCCTAGCTTCCAGCTTTAGTGGGTACTGCTTTAATCTAACTGGACGGGCTCCTTCCTTCAACTCCACCACTACAGGTTGTGCAGCTTTTGACCTACCCGGAACTCCAGACTCCCAGACCCATGGTACTACTGCCTGCTCTATTTCTTCAGGTATATCTGCTGTTTCTACTTCTTTTATCACAAACAACTGGGATAGGCTTTCTTCTGGGAATTCCAATTTAACCCTTCCATTTTCAAAAATTATTCTCGCATTTACTCTTGACAATAAATCCCTTCCTAGCAATGATTCTGGACTTTTTGGCATATACAAGAATTGATGGTCAAATTCTTTTCCCCCAAATTTTATATCTAATGGGCGTAAGAATGTCTTTTCCTCTATTTGTCCCATAACCCCCACCACCTGGATAGTAGTATCACTCAAGGATCCCATTAGTGTATTTAAAGCAGAATGTGTAGCTCCAGTATCTACCCTAAATTCTCTGGGCTTCCCCTCCACCTCAATTATCACCTTTAGACCATCATCTAGTCAGCTGCTCTGATTTGGATTGTGGTAACTCCCCATCATAAAGGCTTGTGCGACCTCTTGTGGATTATTGCAGAAAGGATTTAGTCCCTGTCCCTGCTCATTCCCTCCACCCTGGGAAAGTGGGCACTCATTTTTCCAGTGGCCTCTATTTTTGCATATAGCACATTGATTCCATGCCAATCTAGTCGTTCCCTGTCCCATTATACCATTCCCAAATCCTCTCCCCGCAGCCAATGCTGGATTTCCTCCCCCTCTTCCCCGGCCCCGACCTTGTCCTCTTCCCCTGGAGTTTCCCCCTCTAAAATTTCCACTTGTTACCTGTTGTAAGATTGCCAGCATACTTGCTTGCTGCCTTTTCATTGTCTCCTTTTCTCTGTTATTATAAACTTTCCATGCCACCTCCAACAACCTTTCTAGGTCCCTAGTTTCTTCCCCCTCCAATTTCTGCAACTTCTTACGGATATCCTCCTGAGACTGTCCCATAAATATCAATGCCAATTGCAATTTTCCCGCTTCCCCCTCCACATCCAAATTTGTAAATCGTCGGGCAGTCTCCTTTAATCTCTCCAAAAACGCTGAGGGCGACTCATTTTTTTCCTGCTTAACTGAGTACAATTTTGACCAATTCAAGGTTTTAGGTATCCCATTTCGCACTCCCTCCACCACCAGCTCTTGATAAGTTCTAAGTCTTCGCATCCCTTCCCCTGAATTTGGGTTCCACTCTGGGTCTTCCCTTGGTACCAAATCATTCACATTGCCCCCTGCCAATCGCAACCGAACCATGTCTCGAGCCCGCTCAGTCATGGCCTTAAAAACCATTTCTTTTTCTGTGGAATCTAAAATTGTATCTAACAAAACTTGTATATCATTATAATCAGGATTCTGAGTTTTAATCACCATCTTAATCACTCGAGCCACACGCTCCGGATCTTCCCGATACGTCCCTGCTGATTGTTTCCAAATCATCAAATCATTAGGGGAAAATGGGACCTTTATCATAACCTTCTCCCCCTCGGGACCTGCCACCGCCTCTCGTAAAGGGGCCATTAAACGGGGTTTATTTATCTCCCTCTCTTTCTCCCTTTCTCGTCCCCTCTCCATCATCCGCCCCCTCCGGGTCCTTTCCCACAATGGACTCCGCGGCGCAATTGCTTCCTCCTGTGTGGTTTCCTCAGTCCCTGCTTTCCTTTCTTTCCCTAATTCATCACCCTTCCCTAACGGGGGTGCACTGGGGAGGGTCAACGCCGCTACTGGGGGAACCAGCATTGAGACATCCTCTTCAGGTTCTGCAAATTTTACCGAGCACTCTTTGCACCTTTTCCATTCTTTACATCCCACACATTCATCATCCACAGATTTCAATACCATTATACCACATTCCTTCTGCCACTCAGGCTTTTCTTTCAAGTAATAAAACAAATCCAAATACGGTATCTCATCCCACTTGTTATTATCTTGTAAATAATGCATCAAAGGAGTAATGATATCAGGGTTCAAAGTACCATTCCTGGGCCACTGCATTCCTTCAGTCTCATACATAGGCCAAGTATAATTACAGTAATCAATCAATTTCCTTTTACTCAGTTCCTGACCAAAAGCACCTTGTTTCCAATGCTGTAATAAACATCCTAGAGGCGAATCATCATTTATTTCTATGTTAGTACTAGTTAATGCTTTAAACGTTTTAAATGGCATCATCATACACACACTCACTCTCGCTCTTACACCACAATTCAGTTACCAATAGTCCACTATAATCCACTATAATCCACTGTTCTTGCCTTGCTCGTCACTGCGAGTGGCAAGTACTGGTCCTGCGCAGCTTTCGCCACGTCTGACGGCCAGTGCCTAGGCTCCCCAACCTTTAGACGTCTTTTGCCCAACCGTGCGAGGATCACTGCCTCGTCTTATTCGGCAGGCTTACCCAAACCAAGGAATAAAGCACCTTTTCGGGCTTACCTCTCACAGTCGTCCGTCAGGCGCGGGGTCGGGCACGGGTTGATGTCTCCCCAGAAATCACCTGGTGCCGGCGTGGAGTGGATCAGCTCGCGAACCGCCCCAGCAACCTCCGGAGTCCTGCCGCGGTCGCCAGAAAACTGTTGCCCGATATCCAAAGTGAAACACAAATCAACAAAGTTGATTTATGCCGGTGCTTTATTTTAGGGCCCGGGGACCTGAGGACTAGCGTCCCAAGTCAGAATCCCGAAGACCTTCATTTTACAATCAGCTTTTATATCTTTTTACAACTGATTACTTCATTAGTGTACGTGCAAAACCCCACATCCCAAGTTACAATAGATACATATATCAAAATCAAATTACACTCCTTGAAGTCATAAATTTCACATGGTTGTCTGCTCCAAGACTATGGTTTAGCTCCTGTGGTCAAACTCCCACCACCAGATACCCATGGCTACGTTATACTTTAACTTAATCTCATGGAAACATCTAACAGTTTCTACCTGTTTGTTCTTAGCTAAGCAGTCTAAACCTCAGTACATTCCCATGGCACATTCCCAGAATTAGGGCCTACTCCTAATAGAGAAATCTTCAAGCCTTAGCATGACTACTACTATTTCACTATTTTATTTCTCCCAACCCCCTTTGGTAACAACTTGAGGAGTCTTCTCCTTCCCCAGCTGCTGCAAATCTAGGTTAGGAATTTTGTTCTGGCTTTCTTTGGGAAAGTGAAAATATTTCTCTTTTATCCTCTGCTTGGAGGGGAATAAGACAAGGCTGTTAGAGCTGGCTGTGGCACAACATTCCCAGTCAGCGAAAAACACCACTGTTCCAGTCTTCTTTCATCCCAGATTTGAGCAAGTGTCAGCAGCTCCAAATTTCCAATGAAATAAAAATTCCAACCCCCTACTATAAACACTGGAAAGCCTTCTCTAAATATTTTGCTTCAATAAGGCTAAAGTCACTCAACTTTATCATTTCATGAACTCTAGCCTGTTATGAGATCTCAATGATGTCATGGCTCAGTGAAAATGCCAGGACAGGGCCGTGGCTGAGGGACCTCAGGTGACACAGGGACAGGGATGCTGCTGACACCGCTGGTGCTCCCTGATTTCTCCCATGGTTTTTGATCCCTTTTTTTTTTTTTTTTTTTTTTTTTTTCTTTAGCTGTTCCAGAGGTTTGGCTCCTCCAGGGAGATGGGAAGGCACCTTTGACTGGGGGGTGGGTGAAGTGAGGGCTCTGCAGATCCCCCCCAGTTCCAACCACCTTGGAAACATCTCACTCAGGAAGCATCCCACTGGAAATGCTCTGATTCCTCTGGGAACAGCATTACAAAAGTCTGAGCGAGTCATTTTGTGAGGAAGGGGGCAGGCAGGGAGAGCAGATAATTGGGAATGTTTCCCAGGAGGCAAATCCTGAGGTGAGCGCAGAGTGCCTGCACTGTTTGGCCTCGGGATGCAGCAGGAATGAACCTAAAATCGGCCGGATTATCTGGAAAACAGCTTCATTTACATTTCAATTCCAGGTGTGGAAGGGAATTCAGCACCTTTCTCATTTCAGCCTTTCCGGGGCTCATCACACTCGGGAAGTTCAAGTCCATCCATCACCCTGCCCCTGCCGGAGCAATTCCTCACATTCAGTAGTGCCTCACTCCAGGGAAATCCATGGGGTGGCTCAGAGAACGAGGTGTGCCCAGGCAGGGAGAGCATCAGGCTCTGCCCTCAGGTTTGTTGTACCAATTCTCAGAGCTTTTCCAGTGATTTACAGGAACATTTCTGCAGCCCGAGGGTCTTGGGGAGCTGCTGCTCTGTGTGTTCGTGTGTTTGAGCTGTTCCACTGCTCTGTTTACACCTCAGGCTTCCTGCTCTCCATTTTCCTGTGTTATCACTAATCCTGTTTAATTGAGGCTTCCTTGGATTCATGAGGATGAGCGAGGGGGTGTTGGCAGAGTCCAAGGGCAGCTGGTCCTTCTGTGGGCACGTGGGAATGCTGGTCAGGGCCGGAAGAGACAGATATGGAACCAGTTCTAGTGAAATCATTGGTAACAGAGACAATTTAGACCTGTGGATACAGGATTACCCCCGGAGGTGCCTGCAGTGTTCCTGATGCCCTTCAGAACACTAAAATTGGGATAAAGGCATGGGAGAAAGCTGCATCCCAAGAGTGCAGAGCCACATTTCCAACAAACTGTCCTGAGGGGCTCTTGCAGGTTCCCAAATTGGAATAACCAAGCTCCTTGGCAGAGCAGTGTCCAGCTGTGCATCTGCCAGATGTGCTCAGTGCTGCCTTTCAAGGGCTGTGCCTGAAGAATCCCCAAGTACCAGAATGGGTTGGGATGGAAGGGACCTTAAAGCTCATCCAGTGCCACCTCCTGCTACAGGCTGGGACACCCACTATCCTAGGTTGCTCCAAGGCTTGTCCAACCTGGCCTGCTGTGGCTGCTTGTCCCAGCTGTGGCTGCCCCATCCCTGGAAGTGCTGAAGGCCAGGTTGAACCTGGGATAGTGGAAGATGTCCCTGCCCATGGCAGGCATTGGAACAAGGTGGTCTGCAAGATTTCTTCCCACCCAAATCACACTGCGATTACATTACTTATTATTATTGTTATTAATTATCATTATTATTACACTCCAAGTGCAGAGCAGGAGGGCAATGACGAGGAGAGAGAAAGGGAGCCTTGGCCAAGGGGTTTTTGCACCCAGGTTCAAGCAGCCCTTGAATGAGGGGCATGAAGAAGAACCATCAGCAGTCTGGGAACCCTCCTGCATCTGAGGGGAAGATGAAATACAGAGTGGTTTGAAACTGCAGGTGGTGAATGATAAAAACTGCTTATTGCAGGTTGGGAGAGGCAGAGCTGACCCTGCACTTCTGTCTGGGAGAGTGATGGGGGGAGTTGGTTCCAGGAGGGGCTGAGAGATGAAGACAAACACCATTGTGGATGGGAGGGAAAAGGTGGGTGAGGGAAGGGAAAGCTGTGCTTGGGTGCAGTCCCAGCCAAGGGCCAAAAAAATGAGCTTGGTAACAGTTCCTGGCTGGCTTTGAGCAGGCTGGGCTGCCATCAGTCATGGCTCAAGACAGGGATGTGTCAAACCAAGCCGCAGAGAGATAACAGCCTGGAAACTTGGCTGTGGATGGACAGGCAAGGTCACCTCTGGGAGCTGGGAGAACAGAGGGGCTCTGGGTGCACAGTCCGAGCCAGGGCTGAGGCAGATGATGCCCGAATGATGGGGGTAAGTGATGGAGAAAGGGCTGAGGCAGCACAAACCTCCTGCTCCTGGCAGGAGAAAGACAAGGAGAGGTCACTGGCAAGAAGGAAACCCTAGGATCACAGGCAAAATTTCAGTCATGAGAACATGGCAGTTCTTCATGGGAATGTGCTGACCCTCTGGTTTCCTCTCACTTTCCTCCTCATGCTCAGGACTCCAGTCTGGTTCGCACTGCATTTCCCAGCCTCCTCCATCCCTGCATCCTCCTCATCCAGCTGTGCTCTGGGCTCCCCTCTTGGTACTGCTTTTCCTCCCCTTAGACCCTTCCCTGTGCCACCCACCCCTCAGGGAAGCTCCCTCCTTTCTTCTTCCCTGAAAACCACCACAGGCAGAGCTGTGAGCCAGAGCCAGCAGCTCAGGCTGCTTCCCACTGGGCAATTACCTGTCCCAGCAGGAGCCTGATCCCTTCAAAGTGCCTGAAGATCCCTGCCTGGTGTGAAACAGCCTGAGAAGACACTGAGGGAGAATCTGGCTCCTCTGAAGTCAGCAGTAAAAGCTGTTTGGACTTGAGCAGAGCTGGATGTTTACCTGGGAGGAAGATTTCTTCCTGGGAGTTTTGTTCAGCACTTGTTAACCCTGGAGCAAGGTGTAAACAACAAATACCAACCACAGGGCTGCTTCAGCTCTTTCTTTTGGAAAAAACATCTTCTGCTTGACTTCCCTGGGAGCTTTGCTCTGGGCACTGGGAAAACTGGACCTGGCAGGGGGATTTGTTTGTGCTGGTGGAAGGACAAGACAAGGTCCTGGGTGTGCCCAATCCTCCCCTTGCTCTGACTGTCCCCAGTCTCCTGGGACAGCAGAACAATTCCCTGTCAATCACGGACAGTCCATCCAAAGCTGCTGCTTGGCCTTTCCAGGTGAGGATGGGATTGCATAGAGGGGTTTGGGGTGAAAAAGTCCCCCTTGACACCCTGTTGTCTCCCCTGGGGCTGCAGAGGACCATCGTCCATGGCCCACCTCATCATCCCTGGATCCTCGTTCTCTTGGTGGTGGGATGGACTGGGAAGGGGAGTGAGGACCTGCTTGGACTCTCAGCCATTGTCCTGGGTTCCCTGAATTTCCTGAGAGGGGATTCCCTCCTTGAGAGTGAATTCAAAATCCAGGCTGTGAGCAGGGCATGGAGAAGGAATTCCCATCCCAGACTGTGAGCAGGACACACCTCACCACAACTGCTGAGGAGGAAGCAGTGTGGAAGCAGGAGCTGTTCCAATGACAGTGTGTCTGTTCCACCTGCAGGATCTTTACTGACCATAATCTTACTTGGAAGTGAACTGGGAGATCTGGATTTCCCAGCTCTGCAGCAGAACCATGTAAGCACAGCAGAGCTGCTCCCACTTCCAAAGAGCCCTTGGATGGCAGTGGTGCAGAGGGAGCAGAGCAGCTCAGTTAATTGTAATGTTTTTATTTATTTGCACTTCATTTTTGCTCAAAGCCATGTTTACAGTGAAGTTTCAAAGCTGCTAAACCATGGAGCCTTCAACCCCCCTTGATGTGTACAGAGCTGGCAAGAGCAAACACAGCCTTGTTATTGTTCCTTCACTTCCCATCCTTCATCCCTTGGCTGCTCCCATTTGTTGTGTCTGATCTCGTGCTCAAGGGCTGTCTCCTGCTCCATGTCACTACAAAGCCCAACACAGGGATCCCTTTCTATCATCCAGAAGTCCCTGAATGTTGCCATGGTAGAAATAATAAATAATAACTGGGAGAGGTTGTGTTTCGCCAGGCTGAACAGTTTGCTTGTTTGCTTTCAAAACCAGCTGATTTTCCTGCCCCATGGAGGGAAATTTCTTTTTCATGGCCCTGAAGCCTTTCCCTTCTCTCTGCCCATCCATCCTTTCCCTGCCTGTGTCCTGCTCCCCCAAATGCTCTGGGGAACTTTCCCAAGGGACTTTTTTTCCCTCTCAAAGCTTTTTCTCAGCTCGGATCTCAGCTGTGAGCACTTGTCTCCTTGGCCAGCTGGGATCCCATGATTCCCCCTCCCAAAGCTCCTCCTGCTCCTGTGAGCTCTGTTTCCATCCACAGCAGTGTCCATTCAGAGCTTTAGGGGGTGGCTGGAGGCTGCACAGGGAATGCTGCTGTCCCTAAAGCTCATCCCTGAGCTGGGAATGAGCTCAGCCTCCAGCATGGTCCTGCTACCCAGGAATGGGAGTCTGACTGTCTCCTCCAGGCTGGGGAGGTTGTAATTCAGAATTTCATCCCACATTTCCTGCCACGTCCCATGGACACCATGGACATTTGTTCAGGGTTGTTTTAGCCCGGGCCAGGCTCTCCATGGGGTCAGTGTTTGGAAACAGGAGGACACCCAGCTAAATCCTTGGGTCCTACATCCCCCTACCCTTCCCTGCTGTGGAATGTGACGCCCCTGCAGAGCCACCTCCCAGCTCTGCAGAAGGCCGAGGCTTTGGGAGAGGAGGGAGAGGGATCAGCTCCTCCATCCCCCATCACTCAGAGCAGCTCCAGGCCAAGGGATGCTGAGAGGCCCCAGCACCTTCCTCTGCCACCCCTCTGTGTGTCCCAAACCCTCTGGAACAGCCCAATTGCCCTGGATGCCATTGCTGGAGCTGCTGGCATGTGGAATGGGAGGGGTACCAGGAGGGGAGCAGGGAATGGGGACAGGGATGAGGAGAACCCTGCTGGCTGCTGTTTCTCATAAGCTGTGAGTGAAAACCCCTCAATTTTTCCTAAGTGGGAACATTTGCCTTTAATGAGCCTGAGAGGGTTTTTCTGTCTCTTCCTCACTTTTGTTTTGTTTTGTTTTTTGTTTTTTCAGGAAGCAGGGAATGGAAAAAGGTTCTTTCTTAGTAAATAAAATATCAGACCCATCTCTGGGTGTCAGAATAATGGCCCTGCCCCAGTGTTGGCACCACCAGCACTGAGCTCTGGCTGCTGCTCTGGACTGAGTCCACTTCCCCCTTCTTTGAGTGGGATCCCCCTATAGTTCCCTTTCTCCTCCCAACCTTTCCAAGCATTTTCCCCTTCCTCAACCCCTCATGGATGCTCTGCCTCTTCTGGGGGTCCCAGCACCCCCCAACTGGCAGTGCCACAGCCAGGGCACCCCTGTGCCCCAGCCTGTCCCTGTGTCTTACCAAAGGGGCTCTCTGAAGGGGAGTGGATTTAAAGACATGGAAGAGCTGAGCCTAGCACAGTCCCATGCGGATCATTTTCCTGGAATTAAAATGTTGGAGCCACTTCTCTTTGTGCTCTGCATTTGCTGCATAAACTCCCTCATTTTGGTTTATACTTCAGGACATATTTGCTTTATATGTATTTATGTGGCTATTTTAGGGCATTTCTGCATTAGGAGTGACCACGGTGCTGCTGGTCAAGGAGCATGGGAATATTGTTCTGTATGGAATCATGGAATCCCAGGATGGTTTGGGCTGGAAGGGACTTCAAAGCCCATCCAGTCCTGCCCCTGCCATGGGCAGGGACACCTTCCACAATCCCAGGTTGCTCCGAGCCCTGTCCAACCTGGCCTTGGACACTTCCAGGGATGGGGCAGCCACAGCTTCTCTGGGCAACCTGTGCCAGGGCCTCCCCACCTTTTTTTCTTCCTCAATATCCCACCCAAATTTCTCCTCTTTCAATCTGAACCCATTACTCCCTGTCCTACCACTCCAGTTCCTGACGAAACTGGAAACAGACACCAGATCTGACCAGAAAGATTTTTCAGTCTGAAGGCAATACCAGTATTTATTCTGGTTTTCCATAAACAGCTAAGAGTTCCAGGGAAAAAAAAATCCAATAAACTTTTTTCAACAAGAACCAAAAGTTTGTTTTAATAAGAGAAAGTGATTTGGTCTTGCTACAGGCAAAGCTTAATTCCAGTGATATCAGAGCCTGCTGATGAGAACCAATCAAACAAGGGCACCGGAGATACAGCAAATATTAACAATTTCTGTCACATCAAACTGAGAGCGTGGACTGTGAAAACAACTCCAAAGTGATTCCCAGGGCATGGCAGGGGGATGCCAAGGATGATGATGTGGCAGCGAGGGGAGTGATCCATGCAGCCCCAGGATCTGTCAGGATCCGCTGCCTCCAGGTCAGGGTATGGTTTGTGTCACGCTATGTTTGTTTGGAAATCTCCATCCCAGTTTTGTTCCTACTCTGCCTGAGGGTGTTGAGTTCCCCACACCCCTCTCAGCGTTCATCTGTCACCACCTTGTCTCCCCGGGCTTCTTGCAGAGTGTTTTCCCTTCAGCCTGAGGTTTGACCCCAGAAGAATGTGGACCCTGGAGTGCAGTTGGGGATGGGCGGTCCCAGCCATGGGCTCCAAGAGGAGTTTCTTGGCATTCAGTGAATAAAAAGCTTCAATGCTGATCACCCAGCCAGAGACTCATAGCAAGGGGTTAATGATAGAGCCTGACCTCCAGAGGACAGGGCACAAGGCATTTCCAAAACTGCATTAAATGGGACACATTGAAATATTGGTGTTATTTCCAGGAATTGATGGATCGATTCGAGACCAGGTGCAACTCTTGGCTTCCTCCAGTTTTTATTTGTTGATAACAGTGATTTGTCCAAGGCACTTCTCCGTTAGTGTCAGATCCGTTTTTGGATCAGGGAACAGGCCAAAAGCCATTGAGGTGCCTCTGGTTACAGCATCCAGCCTTCCACATTCCCTTCCCTGCCCCTGCAGGTCCACATGTCCCTGCTGTCCTACAGAGCCAGGATAAGTGTCCCACTTTTGCATGGAAGAGATTTAAACACAAACCAAGATACAGTTTCTGACCCTGATGGTGTGGGATGATTCAGCTCTGGATTAAACATAAACTTGGTAAATTACAGATGGAATCTTCCCAGCCTGGCTTGAGGGATGGGGTCCTTGTGGTGACCCTGTGTCCGAGCTGGTCCTGACTTCCAGGCCTCCATGTCCCTGCAGCTGGGTCCCCACAGCACCACTCCCAGAGGAATGGGATCTTGGGTTAATTCCCAGAATTAAGCCAAGGGAAGGCTCAGATGTGCCCGAGTTTCCCTGTTGTACATTATTTTGTAAGTGCTCCCAATCCTTGTTTCCAACAGCAATTTTGGGGCTGGCGGTGGCTGCTCAGACCCTTCCCACTCCTGAGGTACCATAGACAGTGCAGATCACTGAGTTTATCACCCAGGGAAAACCTGGACCACATTCAGGAATCACAGAGGCCTTTCTAAGGAACACCATCATTGCGGAGCCAGCCAGGCCTGGAGGAGAGCTCTGCCCACAGAACCCAGCAGGAATTGCTCCTTCAGACTCTGACTATTCCATGCCAGATCGAATTTGCAGTTGAGAATGGGAAGAGATGAAAGCTTGGCAGGCAGTGTGGTGACACTCCCTGTAAAACAAGACCTCCAGGAGTAAAGGATGCTATTTAGTGATCATCCCTCTGCCTCCACACTCAGAGACCACACCAGCTCCTGGCACCCTCTGGAGACAGCCCTGGGCAGCGATGGGATCTCGGGCTCAGCCTTCCCCTGGTTCCAACTGGTGCTTGCCTTCCCATCTCCCTTCCCTTCCCATCGCCCTTCCCTTCCCGCTCAGCCCCATTTCCCAGACTATTTGTGGAATGAGGAGCGTTGCTATCATGCTCAGAGACAGGGACTGAGAAAAGGGAGGGAGGAGGGCAGAAAGAGAGGAGGAAACAAAGACAGCATTGTTATCTCTTCCAAAAAACTGCAGACACTGGGGCAGAACGAGGGACTGGGGCTGTGGTTTGCCTCCACATGTGTTTAACCTCGGGAAAGAGTCAACAGCCTGGAAAGAAAACACCACACTCCAAGGCACAGCCTGCCCCAGCTCCCAAACCCTCGGCTTGATTTTCCAATTTGAGGCGCTTGGCTGGAGCCCAGCCTGGATCCAGGGATGCTGCTGGAGTCAGTGAGGGAAGAGTCCCAGCCCCAGCCAAAGGCATTGTTGGAGTGCGTCTCTTTGGTCAGCCTGGTGTTCGGCTAGACCTCCCAGCAGCTCCGACACGCCACAACAGGACCGATTTGTGAGTCTTGGCTCAGCAGCCCCTGGACTTTCGCTGTCACGGCCGTGGTGTAAATGAAAGAGGGGACTCTCAGAGGTTCAGGGGGGACAGAGGTTTATTCAGGGGTCACAGGGGAACCCCTTACCTCCTGCCCGATGCCTCAGGAGAGACCCGGACAAAAGGCTACAGGGGGGTTTTGTCCAGGACAGGTTCAAGGGGTGGATACAAACTACAGACCAATAAAACAAAGCAAAGTACCAAATGCCAACTGAATTACCTAACTACTAACAAATCAAGGTAATTTGGGGAGGGGTCTCGGGAGAATCTGCCAACTGCTGTCCGAATCTCTTCGAAAGTTCTGGACCTTGGAGATAGGGACTCAATGATGGACAGGGGAAGAAGGAGAGGACGGGCAGGGAGCATCATGGGGAAAGGACCAATAGGAAACAGTCTCTGGGCAAAGACCAGAGAGGCACAGAAACTCTTATCAACTTATGATAAGAGAAAACTTCAAAACAAGGGGTCCTTATGGGGTAACTAGAGCTATACTAACTTATAACAAAACCTTTTCTAAAACATGGAAATCTTGCAAACCCACAAGGCATCATTCCCCTGTCCAGCAGGAGCAGCACATCAGCCTTATCAGCTCTTGTCTTATCAGTTCCCAGCAGATGCTACAAGAGGATTTGTCATCCCAGCCCAGCCAAGCTGCTGTGAGTGCCAGGAATGGGGGAAGAGAGAAAGGACAAAAAAAGGAGTGGAACAATGCAGTGAAAAAACAGGAATTCTGCACCTCTAAATGGGAGCAGGAGCTGTGAGTGCCATGCCAACTTTCCAGGGTTGGGAGCATAATCTCTGTTGTGGCACTACCACTTCTGGTGGAGTTTTCCTGACGCTTCCCATCGGGAGGCTCCGCCAAGTGGTGCCAGCCTCGGATCAATTGGGCTGAAATTTCTCATGTTTGGTATCTCCCTGAGGCAGGAGTTGCAGGAACAATTCCCTCTGCATGGCACAGCTGTTCCTGGGAGTGCAGCACACACAAGCCCCCTGTTTTGCTGCTGGAAACCAAGAAAACAGCTCCATTTCCAATTATATTTTTTTAATCTCCCTGAGAAGTTCTTGCTCTCCTGTGACATGGAACGGATCCGCAGCATTTTCCAAGATGCAGCTCTGGTGGCAGAGATATGTCTCCTTCTTTTTCCATGGAAATCTGACTGATTTGAAGTGCCTCTGGAAAAGATTCACCCTTCCAATGGAGCTCACTCTGATTGTTCCCACCTCTCACAGTGGGTGTAGGAGGGGACAGGAGTGGGATTTGGGGATGGGCAGGGGACACAGAGTGGAGAGGAGATCATAGGGAAGAATGAACCCAGGACTGGAAATATCAAATGAGGAATATTTTAGGGATGAGAGCAGTGGTAGGAGGATCTGAGCCTGAGACCCTATCAGGGAAACTGCAGGAGGTGAAGACTCTTGGAGCAGAACCCAGGTGGGCAAGGGACCCCAAAATAGGACCCAACTTCGGTGCTGAGGTGGTGACAGGGTGGGATGGACCCCCACAGCACATCCCGGGAGCAGGGGGAGCACAGGATAACGTCCCTTTAATCCTTTTGGGTGGAATCAGATGAATGGGAGTGCCTGAGCTCCACACCTGCTCCCTTTCCCTGTCTCTCACAACCCGGAGTAGGAGCTATATTTAACTTCCTCACTACTAACTACAGGGTGTCAGTGGCTTCTCCTTCCTCTCCAGTGATTCAGCCGAGCGCAATCGTTCATCCAAGTGGAAGCAGGAGAATGTAGAGCCAGCACGGAGGGTGCTGGGCCCAGCCCCCCCTGCCCTGCCCTGCCTTTCCCTGGCTCCCGAGCCCCCCAGTAGAGGCTAATGAGCACAGACCTGGCTGAGAGTGTCCTGCTCAGCCACTCTGCCACATGGCTCACCCTTCTGCACTGTTGGGATGACAGGGACAGTATCAGCTGGAGATGCTGGGAACTGGGCAGAGCAGACTTCCGGAGCTGCTCTCCCTCCTTTGGATGAGCTATTCCATCCTCACTGAGGAAATCCTCACCAACTCAATTTTCATTGAAATCCTTATGTCTACACAAAGGTTCTGATTTTCGTGGATCAGAATTTTTCAACAACAAAAGAAGAAAATTCATTGATTTGTTGAAAATTTCCCACTATGTTGGGAGAGGTCTCTGTTGGAAACTCCCCAGGTCCCAGCAGAACCCCCCCCCCCCCATTTCAGGGACCACAGCATCCATCAGAGGTGACCTAATTGTTTTACCCTCATTTTACCCTCATTAATATTTGGAGCGAGCTCAGAGCTCCTGGATGGCCAAGGGACAGCAATGTCAGCCTGAACGAGCATCTTCTGTGAGGGTCCAGCAACCACCTGGGGCTGTGCCCCCCTTTAATCCCAGTCCAGGAAATGGAGAGGCAGGCGAGGGAATTAATCTGCACACTCTTGGAAAATCAAAAGGGACAGAAGTGTCTTCCCACCAGATTTCCCCCCTTTCCTGCCCCATCTGCAGCTGGGAAAACCTCTGCCATTCCAGTGGGAGCAGGCTTTGGGAACGTGCAATTCCATCCCCAGGCCTCCCTCTCCTTGTGGCTGAGGCAGGTTTAAGGTTACAGCAGGCACAGGAAATCTTGGCCATTTTCTCCCTTTTTTCTGAAATGATTTTTTCAAGGCATTCCCAGTAAAGTTAATGAAGCCCTCCTCTAAACGAGGCTTTGATTAGGGGCCATGCTTTGGCCCAGATTGCTTTTCCTGGGGCACAAAGATGCCAATTCCATAAAAATGGTTTGTGTGAAACCTACAGCTATTGCTATGCTGAAGTTCTATCTTCACACAACTGAAAGAAAAAAACGAATTTACCTTTTACCTTTAGTTTTTGGTGGTGACAAGTGACCCCCAACCAAACCCCACCAAAGTCCTGCTGGGGGGTTTATTTTCCTCTGCTGTGCTTCCACCACATCCCACTTGTCCAATGACCCTGAGCCCTCCCTGCATCATCCCATGGGCTCCCTCCAACCCTCACAATGGGGGCTCCAACCCTGGGACAGCCCCCACGTCCCACCTTCTCCATTCCCATGAGGGATATCACCCCTAATCTGTTATTCCATCCAAGCTTCTGGGCTTTGAAGAGGTGGGAAATCCATCACCAACTGCCTCCTGCTTTGCAATAACACCATTGCTTTGGAGAATCTCAATGAGAATCATGCAAGTTTTATTAAAAATGCAGAAAAAAAACCATAGCAAGCTTCCCCTTTCCCAGCTGTGGAGCAGCAGGTGTGTGTCACTCGGCCAGCCGCGGAGATTTACAGCCTGCTCCAGGATTTCTTGGCCAGCCTTTAGTTGTGGAAGTGTTTTCTGCTCCCAAACAAAGGAGCTGGAGTGAGGGGCCCCGAGGGACACAACCACCAGAGATGAAAAGACAAACACATCCTTCCCTAATGCCATTTAAACAAAACAATCCAGTGAGGCAGCAGGACCGGCTGGCCAAGGGAGGACTTGGAGCTCTCTGCTGCTGCTTCCCTTCCCACCTGGCCCCCTCCCTCCCTCCCTCCTGACAGGAGCAGGGGATGCAGGAGGGGATGGAATGGTCATATCCAGCCCACCACTTTTGTGGCTGGAGGAGCCTGGCTGAGCCCCCTGGCCCCATCACCATCCACTGCCAAGCACCATGACTCAATTTCCTGTGTTTCAGCAGTTTTCCTTAAAAATAGATCAAAGCTGCGGCCAAGGAAAAGCCATGGAAAGTGGCTTGGCCAGCCCTGGTCCTCAATCTGCACCCCACACCTCAGTGCAGGCTGAGGAGGAGCAGTTATTCCCGTTGTTTTCCCTGTCTTCCATGGGGTGACTGTGCCCCTCCTCCATATCCACTCATGCCCAGCCCTATCACCACAACCCCTCTGGTGGGACCCCTGCCTTTTCTTTCCTGGTTTTGCTCTCCTGGCTTTGCTCTCACCCAGCCAGTTTTCAGGAGCAGACCCGGGCAGCATCTTTGATGCTTCGTTAGTGGGATCCTTCCACTGGGAGCAACTTGAAGCAGGGAGAGGAAAAAAATCCCAACCATTTGTTCCTCTGATATAGATCTCTGATTTCTGTGTGTGGCAGGAGAAGCATGTCCAGGACATGGGATCCCTCCCTGGAGAACTGGAAAGATCCTGGGGGGAAGAGAGCAGAGGCCTGGAGGGACCTGCAGATGGATGCTGCATCTGCTGGGACACCTGGATGATCTGCAGCACCTGATCCTCAGGGATGCTTCCCAGCAGCCACCAGGCTCTGGAACAATACCTGCAACAGCCACAGAATGCTACCTCTCCTGGTCCTCCCCAGGGATGCTGCTTCCCACTGGAATCGCGGTTTGTGCTGGAGTTGAAGCTTGCTTGGAGCAGCAGCCTTGAAACAGGGATTGCAGGATCATCCTGGCAGGGTCAGGGACTGGGTAAGGGCACCAATCCCCCAACCCTGCGGGGTGAGAGGTGATCCCTGCTGCCTGCAGGTGCCTTCGGGAGGCAGAGCATTCCCACACAGAGCCGCAGGGCAAATCCAGAAGCATCAGGGTGAGAACGAGTTCAGGAAATCTCAGTTTACACAGCAGAACTGACATAAGAGGGGATAATTAGGCTGGAGGTGCCTCTGCCAAAGGAAACACTGGAAGTTCCACTCGCTGGACTTGGAACTCGTCCGGGTGAGACCGGGGGGGGGCACCGGGGATGTGCTGCCTTGGCAGGGACCCCCTTCCCAGGAGCTGTGGGATCAGCTCAGACCCCACTCCCAGGCACCAGTCAGCTAATCCCAATAAACAGAAATGACAGGGAAGTCACTTGGCCCTGGTGAGCCCCACTGTCCCCCAGGAACCCTTCCCAGCCCTCCTCAGAAGCAGTCCCAGCTGCTGGGACTCCAGAGTGGAAGGAAGCACGACTGAGAGCTGGAGGACGCAACCAGGAGAACTACTGCCAATCCAGGAGCCAGAATTTCTGTTTACCTTATCGGCTGGGAATGAGCACCCTGACCTCAGTCCTAACTTGGCCAATAGCACCAGAAGAGCCACAAATGAAGCAGGATGTCCCCAGGGTGTGACTTCAGAGAGGTTGTGGACTCCCCATCCCTGCAAGTGTCCAAGGTCAGGTTGGACAGGGCTTGGAGCCACCTGGGATAGTAGAAGGTGTCCCTGCCATGGCAAGGGTGGGACTGGATGGGCTTTGAGGTCCCTCCCAAGGCAACCCATTCTGGGATTCCATGATTTTATGATGATCTCTGGAGATGGTGGAAGAGGAGCTGGAGCCACCAGCACAGAAGTTCTCTGCTCTCCTTCCTCCGAGCCCAGCCCCAACCCTGAACAAGCAGAGCTTTGTCCAAGTGTTTACTGCAGGCAGGAGATGAAACCAAAGGAAAAAGTGGCTCAAAGGCTTCAGGCTGCACCTCCCACTGAGCCCTTCTCAGGCTGCCCTCACTCGGCAGTTGCTGTGGCCCACATGAAAAATGGCAGAGTCCAAATAAATAAATAAAAGTCAATAAATTTCCCGCAGCAGAGCTGGTGAGTGATGAAGGAATAGAAAAACCTGTTCAAACACAGCAGTGTGTTCATGGCACAAAATCCAACGTCACGTTCCGGAGCTGAGAGGGGACACTCTGGAAGGAGGAAGAAAAATAAATACACATTTCCCAACAACTGCTATGGCTTCCAGAAAGTATCAGCTGGTGCTGGTAAGGTTTGTGCTCAGGGGGGCCAAGGAGGGGGAGCCAGGCAGGCAGCAAGGAATGCTCAGGAACTCTTGGACTGGAGGGATGAGAGGGTTCCCATCCAAGCCTCTGGGAAGGTAAATCAGGTGGAATGACAGGAGAGCATCTGTGGGCTTCCATCAGAGAATCATGGAATGCTTGTGGTTGGCACAGACCTTTAAAGACCATCCCACCCCATCCCCCTGCCATAGGCAGGGACACCCTCCACTGTCCCAGGTTGCTCCAAGCTCCATCCAACCTGGCCTTGAATCCTTTGCCTCCTGTGAACCACAAGATATGGGAATACTTGGTGACCCCTGTGCTGTGCTTGGGGCTGTTTCTACAGACCAGCAGAGTCACCAGGAATATCAGGACACTCTTCTGTCCCTCTGGACCTTCAGACACAGAAGGAACCACGCTTTCCAAGCTGGAATGGCAGCTGACAGTCAGTCTGGCATGGATTGCTAAACAGGCACAGGATGATGTGGAATTGGTGATGGAGCTACCTTGCTACCAAGGGTTACATGGACAGAAACCTCATGCCCTGTGATGGTTCTGGCTTCTTTTTCTGCCGAGGTCAGAATTAATACACAAGAGTCATAGTTTCGTGTTCAGACTTGGATGTTTATTATTTCTTATCTATATTACAGTCTCGTGAGCTGTGAGCTCTAACTAGCAAGTTAGAGAACAGAGGTAAAATAGAGTACTTCTCTATCTCTACAAGGCCTTTTCAAGGACAATCCATCCAATTATGAAATGCCACCTAAATTATTTTTACTTTAAACCCAATAACTAACTACTTGAAGTCTGCAATGCAGACTCCATCAACCAATTACAGAAAACCATCCAAACCCATGAAGAAAAAGGAAGAAGGTGAAGGACTTAGACAATGCCCAGTGTCCTACATCTTACCCCATACACTACTATATACTAAAATCCCAAATTCAAGTTTTTCACCCTGTGAGATCACACAATACTATTCAAACTACACACCCACAACCTCAGTGCTATCACTCAACTTTGGAAGCCTGTTCCATGGCCTCAAGTCAAATGTAGTGCCTGCCTGAGGGTCAATGCCCCTCAGCACAGAAAGCCTGAAATTTTCAGCCTCCAGGGTTCCAACAATGCCCCAAATTCCCACAGGATATGTCCCACAGATCCCACTCCACTCCAGTTACCACCCCTAGTATGGAGCAGGAGGAGCACACGGAGGGTGGGATGGGTGGACCCAAGGACCTGAGGCTTCTCTGCTGTTGAGCCTTGGATCTGGAAGCTGCTTTTTGCCCAGGGTGACTTCATTCCTCCCCAGCCCTGAATATGGCTAACAGTGGGAATTGTGGTGTCTGCAAGCAGGAGGGGAAGTGGCTCCCAGCAGAAGGAAGTGGTTGCAGCATTGATGCTCTGAGACAGTGCTGGGCTGGGCTGGCTTGTGCAGGAGGCTGGGCTGAGGAATCCAATAGTCCCTTCGGTCTTGCAATTTGTGAAACTGTTCCATTCTGGGAGATACTTGGCTCTGGCTCTAAATCATCCTCTGCAATCCAACAGCAAAGAGCTGGGAAGAACAAAGACTTTTGGAAGGGCCCCAAGAAGCTGTTGGAGTGGTTTGTGATAACATCACCAGCCCCTAGCTCGCTTGCTCTCAGTGATGTTTGATTCCAGCCTGGCTCCCTGCAAGCAAGGACTTTACCCCAGGGATCTGGGATCCAAGGGAAATTCTGCAAGCTCCCCTCCTGTGATTCTGGATGTATGGATTTGGGCACAGGTGCTTTCCTCACCTGAATCCAGCCCCATTTCCCTGACAGTCAGAGGAGCAGAGTCCAAGCCTCAGCCTCCAGCCAGCCAAGAGCATTGTTTTAGGAGGATTGGCTGTTGTATGCAGCTCTTGGATGTGTCTCCCCCACAAACTGGAGAACAAAACCCTCTGGAAGCATCCAGGGCAGTGTGCGCTGGCTGGAAGGGCCCAAGACCTCAGAAGTGGCTCTTGATGAGCTCTGCTGGGCTCAGGATGCCTTGTTGGGATGCCAAAACAAACAAATAAATCATATTTCAAGGCCTCTGCCCACAGTAGTGCTGAAGTCAGGGAAACATGAAAGCAGGAGCTGGGAGCTGGGGAAGAATTCCTGTTGGAATCAGCAGCCTGGCTCGGAGTGTTCATTTAATTTTACTGCTGCTGGTGCTGCCGGTTGGACCAGAGGGATTATTGATTTTATAGCCTTGCCTTGGCCTGTTTTCCCGATAGGAATTTGGGAGATTCTTACACCATTCCCTGGCATGGTGGGATGATTTGCAGCCCTGCAGGGGAGCTCCCACCCCGCCAGGGAGGGGCACAACCTCCTGTTCCCATCTCCCAAACACCTTCCCTCCGGTTCCATTCCAAAGCTCCTTGTGGGGGTTGATCCAGCTATCCCAGGAAGGCAGTCACTGATATGAGAGATATTTAAAAGCATCTTGGAGCAGGATTGGAGGAAGAACACAAACTGCAGAGTTGAGCTTCTCTGGGGGCTGCTATTTTTACCCCAGGTAGGATTTAATGAGGACACTCCAAGCATCTTTTGCCTGGCGGATGAAAACATTTAAGTCTCTTTAAACCCTATAAGTGGCAATTTGTCACCATCAGCTCTGCATGAGAAGCCTGGTTTGGTGTTAATCAGAGGGATCCCCAGCAGCTCAGGGAATTCTTTGGGGGTGTCTGATGCTCAGACTGGTCCCACTCAAGCCCCACTGGTCCCAGCTGGTGGGGACAGGGGGACCCAGCCTTGGGGTGCTGCCAGAGTTTGGGGTGTGGAGTGAGGGGGGCTTGGGCAGGCAGCTGTGGCAGCACAGAGAAATCCAGCACGTCAGCTCCAGCCCCAGACTCCGGGTTTGCCAGAGGTTTTGGGCAAAGGACTAGAAGAAATGAGCTCGGAGCAATCAGCTCGGTCATTCCTCAGCCTCGGAGAGGCCAAAAGCATGTCATTGAGAACTGATCTCAGCTGTTTGTTTGCCAGGACTCTGACCAAAAAAAGCTCTGTCTGAATTAAAAGAAAAAAAAACCACCAGGAATTTCCTTCCCCTGATGGTTTGGATTGTTTCTTAATGTTGTTTTAATGTGGGGCTGTTTGGTGTTTATTTGGAGCTGGAGGTGGTGGAAAATCAGCTGTGGATGGAGCTAGGCATCTGCCGGGGATGCCGGATCCTCAGGAGACGGGAAAGGTGAATTACCTGAGCTTGGTATCCTCCCAGTTATTCACAGGTGTGGAATATTTGGGAGGAAGAGCTCTTGTGGGGTGTTGGTTTTGGCTCCTGCTGCTCCCAACATAGGGAGTATGTGCCCTCCTAGAGCATCCTGGCCTCCTCGGGAATACACAGGGATGAGCAAGTCCCTTGCTTTTCCCTCCAAATTTTCAGGCAAATTATTACTCATGCAAGAATCTGACCGAGTTTGGGGACCTGTGACTGGTTTAATAAATCCCCAGGGACTGTCTGGCTCTTCACAAAGAGCGAGGAACAGGATCCATAAATCAAGGCAAAACAAACTCAGCACTTTGAGTCAGGAAAATATTTAGAAATCTGTGGGTTTTCTCTAACCCTCCCATGGCAGGGGCCCTGGAAATTCACTTTTTTTGGGGGGGGTTGGCATCATTCTGGCTTTAAGACCAAATTAGTTTTCCAGCTGATATCCTGCCAGGCTCAGCAGTGTCCTGGGCATCTGAGGTCCAGCTCAGCGCTGCAGGAAGTGGGAAAAATCCCCAGGGATGTGATGAGCCTAGCACTTGTCCCAGCCAGAGAGTAGTTTGCCCACAGGCTGGAGCTTCTGGGCTTCCACTAATCCCTGAGTGCTGTGCAGCCTCCCAGACCCCTTCCGGAGTGTCCCAGAGCCAGGCAGAGATGTGGCTTTGGCTGGATGGTTCTCCCTGCTGGCATTCTGGGCTTACACCCTGAGCATGCCACCAGGACATGTCCCTGCAGCTTCAAGCGAGGGGTTGGATCTTGAAGCTTTCCCTCTCTGCTGCATCCTTGCTTTGCAGACACACAAGGATTTGGGTGTGGGATTTTTAGAACAATCAGAGCATGGACTTGCTGGGGTTGAGGGTAGTCACGATCCTATGGTGTCTCCTCAGGCCTGCGGCTACCACAGGCTGTCCTCGGCAAGCATGGAGCAGCTCATGGCAGAACCTGCCCGGCCCTGGATGGGTGGTCTGGACTCAGCAGCAGCCTAGCCCTGGACCTCCCACCTACCAGGAACATCTGCTGGCCAGAGGAGCCAGGTCCTGGCAGCTGCAGGGGGACAGTGCCACCAGGAATGCAGCTGAGAGCATGGCAAGGAGGGATGGGACAGCCCAGAGCATGGCTGGAAAGGGGAGAGAAGGGACAGGAAGGGGCAGGAAACCCCCCCTCTGGGCTCTGGAATTCATCCTGCAAAGCCAAAGGGCTGAGGGGTCCTTCATAGCCAGGAAGGAACTGGGGATGCAGAGCCAGGGGGATGTCTCCAGCACTCCCACCCCATTCCTACCCTCTGGCACCCTCAGGATGTGCCCAAGGGAGAAGGACATGGCTGGGAACTCTGTTACAGTGCGTGTGCAGTAACGCGGTCCTAAAGAGTGACTCCACGTCTCTAAGCCCAAAGCGCAGGACTATAGTGGCACTGACTATACAGCAAAGGGATGGGTTCTCGTTTGGATATCTGAAGACTGTTTATTCAGGGACACAAACAGGAATAGTGAAGGGGTCCAGGGACACAGAATAGAGGTTCAGGGACAAGAACAGCTTTGAATAGAATCAGGGACGAGAACCAGGATCAGGCCAAGGGCACAGGGTTGTATACAAGACAAAAGGGGCAGATCTGAGGGTCAAGGGCCAATAGGGATAAAGACAAGTGGTGCAGGGGGGTAACTAGGAACCGGGGGGAACCAACAGGGTAACAGAGGTGGAGTACTGCGGCAAAATTAAGCCAATGGGGGTTAAGGAAAGGAAGAATATTCTGGAAAGGGTACATACATGGTGAACAGGGGCTGAGCAGGGGTGACATCAACTAACTAACCAATAATATAACAGAACTTAAAAGATATTATCATGTGGCTGCAAAGGCCCGTGGGAGGGAGGCTTTTCTCACCATAACCTAGAGGGGTGTTTCTGCCTGATTGCATCAGTCCCTCAAGGGTTGAGGCATAACTGTCCTGGTGGCAGGCCCCTGGGCCTCCACAGCACCCTTCTCCTGGCACACCGCCATCCTAATCCCAGCACATGGGTGCCTTTTTCAATGATGCGGCCACCCTACTCCCAAGACATGGCCACTCTTCTCATGGGACATGGCCACTCTTCTCCAGGGATGTGGCCACCCTTCTCCTGAGCTGGGACTGAAACTCCTCTCCAGGATTGTTTTTCTGGGCCAGACTTCTCCTTAGGAAAGGTTTCTAACCCAGGAGCAAGACTCTGGTGCAGGCTCTGACCCTGTCCCCATCCCCCAGCTCCCTCCCTGAGCCCTTTGGTCTCTCCTTGCGCACGAATTCATTGGTGACTTCAGCTGGAGTTGGCTGCAGTCTGGCATCAATAAACTGAAACATTTATTGCACCATTTAAATCTAATGCAGATTATGGCAACCCAGCTCCATTTATTGCCTGACCCAGGAAGCAGCTCCATGAATTCCTGCTTCACAGGCTGGATGCTTTTCCCAATCCCTGGAACTCCATCCCAGCCTTTGGTCCAAGTGTCTGGTCCCCATCTCCTCCATCACCGTGGTCACTCTGTCACTTCTGGCCTCTCTCCATCCATATCCTGTGCCCTGGGATGAATAGCCAAACATCCCCATCCCCAGCCATTCCCTCTGTGGAAAGAAGGAGATTTCCTTAATCCCTGTGACATCCAAACCCTGCTGCAGAGCATAGGTGGGGGAGGAAGGTCACTCCTTATCTCGGGATCTGTCTCACAATCCCTGCTTCATTGGCTATGTTATAAATGAATTTTAGCCAATCGGATAGAAAGAACAAATTTTATTTTTCCATTTTAAAATCCATCTGGGACAGCCATGAAAACAACATTCGAATGTTGGGTGAAACAGACGACCGACAGCAGGGCTGCTATCTCGCACTGTTCCACGATTTTCTGGTGGTTGAGTCCAGGTTCTTATACTGTATTTTGTGCCTCCCGGCAGCAGAGGTATTGTGTTTTCAAATTCAAACCCAGTCTTTTCACTTGATGATGAATCCTGAACAGATTTCCCGGTACTGGACCACGTCTGAAAGGATTTTTCCGGGAATCCTCTTTTGGGATGATGATGTCTTCAAATTCAGGGTCCACCCTTGAAATTGGTATCGATGAGTTGATGGTGGGTTGATGGTCCAGGTGCCCAAGATCTGATTAGCTCAAGGAGCTACATCCTGGCAAGCCAACCTCCTTTCTGGTGTAAATCAAGGTGTTAATTTGTATATTTACAGTCCACAAAGCATGTCCCGGTATTTGGGAAACACCTGCCCCATTCCGGGAACCAGGGTTAGTCTTACATTTACAAGGTTACAAAAATATACATTCTATCATCTACTACATTTACTATAACTTCTACATTTAATTGCACGAATTTATAATCATATCTATCACAGCCATGTCTGCCCCAACGAGGAAATCTGATTTTCGATAATAGAATGTTCCTTTAAGTAACATTTGCTTAAAAGACATCAGTGAAGTTTAAAGTAGGGGCTGGACAGTAGGGAAGCTTTAATTCCATATTTTGCAATTATTTTCCCGGCTACTGTTGTTTAATCATTGGGAGACTGAAGCCCAGCTCCTTTCTGGACTGTGGTGGTCCCCATGGCAGGACTGGGATCAGCCAGGGGGGCTCCAAAGATAGTTTCCAGCTCTTTTTGCCCTAATGTTGGATTAAAAAAACTCACCTGGGAAGACCAAGGAAGTATCTCGGGTCCAGACCCAGCATTTTTCCAAGAGCACTGAGGTAAATCGTGCACAGCACAAACCCCACCGCCTTTTAATGAACTCAGTGAGGTATAAATGTCAAATGCCTCGTTTGCTCCTGATTTACACAGCAGGTCAGGAAGGCACTTCTCTGGCATTTGGAAAAAAAGGGCAAAGCAGGCGTTGGGAGCTTTGTGAGGCTGGAGCAGAGCTCACTCCGATCCCGCTCGGGGGAGGCCCGGCATGGATGGGGGCCAGGACGAAAATGAGTTGGGAGCGATTGGGTTTCTCGCAGACACCCAGTCCCACTGCCCCTGCTCCGCAGCTCCCGATCTGATTAGGCTTCCCAGGATTGTCTGCCCGCTCCCGCATGACAGGAATCGCTAACAGGGACCGGCTGGAGCGAGGGGGAGCCCTCTGTCCCCACCCTCCCTTCGCCATGGTATTACTATCAGAAATATCAGACGTTTTGCCTCAAATTAAAGTCAGGTTAAATCTCTCAAATGCAAAAATCCCACACGGTTCCAGATGGGAAGTGGTTCCTCGCCTTCCCAGCGACCCAAAAAACTAAGGACCCTTTCAGCCCTGCACACCCCGAGCTGGGGAGGGGCTGAACCTGAGAACTTTGAAGTCGTAATTGGGCTGGGCTAATGCAAAGCATGATCCGCTGCCATGGGAGAGAGGAGAGGATTTCTGCTCTGCCCGGTGGGAAATCCACAGGAATGATCCTTCCCAAAGCAGAACCATGTGTGTGGGAGCACACGGGTGACACCACCAGCTCCCACATGGAGGCACAAGGATGAATCCCTGAAAAACCCCCATACCGAGGAGCCCCAGGGCAGCACATGGGCACAGCTGGCACTCGGGGCCACCAAGGTGCTCAGCAACAGGAGGGGAACAAGAGCTTTAAACACGGGGAGGAGGAGTTGATTAAGGAGGGGATCTTTACATGTTCTTTTTTTGTTGTCCAAACACAGATATCCCCATGCAACAAGGGAGGAAAAGGTGGATTTCGGCAGGATGCTCCCAGGACACTCAGCAAGTTCAGCCTCTCACCTCTCCCTGCTTGAGCCCAGTCCTTCAAGTTCATATCTTGTTCCAAATCCATCCCAAATCAGATGGAGTTGTGGAGCTGGGGTTTACCCTGTCTCTATTGCTATGAGACCAACAATCCCACAGGTGTCATTGTCACCCATCCCGGAATCTTCATGGAAAGGTTTGGATCCCCATGGCCAGGGATCATCCAACCATCCCAGCACAGCAGTCCTTTTTATCATGTCTCTCTCCTGTTTCTCCAGCTCCTTCACCTTCCTGTGGTATTCCTGACCTTGCTCTTTGGCTGCTCCATGGTCTCCAGCTCTGCATCCACACCTGGCCAGGGCTGAGCTGTCCCTGTGTCCCGCTGCTCTTAGGCTAGGATTCTGACTTCCCTCTCCTGCCCTTCTGCTGTGGCTGAGCCCTGGTCTATCTCTCCTCAGGTTAATCAGTGGATTAATTGCAGCTCTCCCTCCTTCTCTCCTAAATCCTTATCCTTCCTCACATATCTAAGAAACAAAACAGACCAGGTATTTTTCCATTAAGGCAGCCAAACTCTGCTCTCCTCTCAGCCAGCCTCTTCCACACCTTCCTCAGAGCCTTTCTGACTCCAGGGACACCTCTGCCTCTGCATTGCCCTTCCTGCTGTAGAGATTCCAGCAGGGATGTCCTCCTGGGGACACCTACAGAGACATCCCAGGGCATGGAAAAGTCAGGACAAGACCCAGACTTCCAAGATGTCACCTGGGTATCACCTCATTTTGCCTCAGCTGCCCACATTCCCTGACTGCCTTGCCTCCTCTTCCTCTGGGACTCCTGGCCATTCCCTGTCCCTGAACTTCTCCTGCCCAGGAAGCACTGCACACTTCTGACATCCCCCTTCCACCCTCATCCACCCTCTGCTCTCAAAGTGCTATCACTGTCCTGTTATCCCTTCATTCCTTCCTACTGGTCTCCCTCAGTTCTGGGGGGCAGCTCATCTCCCACTGAATATCCCCTTCCTCGGGCTTCAACACTCAGCTCTGCCCCAGGAATGACCCTGGGATCCAGAATCTCTCAGGCCAGTGGGATCAGTCAGAGCCATCTATCTCCCAGCACAAGAGAGGGAGGAGCAGACAAGAGCTGGGATGCACCTGAAGGCTTAAGACCCGTCATATTTTCTGCTTTAATCAGCAGCTCCCAGCACTGACTGAGGGTGAGATAAACTCTCAGCCCTCCTGCAGGTGGGAAACTGGAGTCTCAGAATAAAAAATTAAGCCAGGGTAGAAATGCATCAGGATCCCAGGAAATACCATTTCCTTGGACAGCATTGCTAAATGGAGGGAGCAAATGCTTCTCATGGACTCCATCCAAATGCTCTTGGTGCTGAAGAGCTGTTCCAAAGGGTTGGGGACCAGTCAGATGGATGGATGGATGGATGGATGGATGGATGGATGGATGGATGGATGGATGGATGGATGGATGGAGTTTTTATATTGGAAGGGAGGGGAGGGCCGTGCCAGTCCCCCCATTCAATAGCATGGACTGGGAAGCTCCCAGTGCTGGGACTGTGCTCCCAGTTCTTCCATGGAATCCTGCAGCTCCCACACTGCTGGGCACCTCCCTGGCTGCAGAACAGGCAACAGTGATGCTTTGGGGACATCAGTCCCCTTTGCCTCCTCTGAGCACCCCCATGGGCTGTGCTGTCCCAACTCCTCCTTCCTGTCCCACCTCAGGGGTTCTCCTTCTGAACCTGGAGAGTTCCAGTTCCTTCTGCCTGTGGATTAGGACCACACCCATGGAGAGGGCACTGGAGCAGCAAATCCCATTAGAGGGGGAAGATCATCCCAGGAAACCTCCTTGGGAGATCGGGGCACTGGAGATACAGGGGGAACCTACACCCAGGAGCGGGATGGGGAGGGAAGGACCGAGGCTTCCCTATCCCACCTGGGCAAGGGGAGCCTCGGTGCAGCCAAGCTGTTCGGAGGCACAGGCTGGCCCCTCTCCCAGTGGGAAGCTGTGGGTGCCAGGCACAGGGGTGGGATCCCTCAGCAGCTCCTGGGGCTGCAGTGTTGGGAGCCAGCAGTGAGGGATGTTTGGGTGTGGGAACTGACAGTGGTCAGAACATGGATTCTTAGGCTCCAGGCAGAATCTTGAAGCCTGTGGGAAAGCCAAGTACAGAACTCTCTCAGTCTGGCCTGGGAAATCATAAGGAGGAACCCAAAACAAACTTGTACATATCCTCCTCCTGACACCTGGTGTTTTTTCTAACTTGTTTACTTGTAAGAAGGCGGTCGAGAGGTGTTGTTCTAAAATGACCAATCATATTGATTGCACCAAAACACTGTATAAAAAGAATCTGTCTTTCAATAAACTTTGCTATAATGCCCTCCGAAGAACTGGAGTTCTACATGTCGTTACATGAGCTGTCCTGAATCGTAACGATATTTGGGCTGCCAGCCAGCGCTGCATCAGCACCCGAAAACTGCGGCCTCTGGGGCCTTGTGGGTTTGGAAGCTGCTCCTCTGATGTGGGGCAGCCCCAGAGCCCCCTCCCACCACATGGAGCATCCCAGCTGTGGAGGGGAGCGGGCGAGGGAGGATCCAAGCAAGGCTGGGCCAGGGAGAGGGGCGTCATGTGAAAAAGTGATTCTGGCAGTTCACGGCTCTAACCCAACTTTTCAGCTCAACCTCTCCTGCCAAGGCAGCAATTCCAGAGCTGCAGCTCCTGATAAAACCTAAAACCATTGCCCATAAATTGTATTAAATAAACAGCAGCTGCAGATCAAGGTATATCCATCAAGGGCTTCCTCTTTTTTTTTTTTTATGAATGGCTGAGGATTCGGAGATGCCGTTTGCCAATAGTCTATCAGTGGAGCTTGCATTTAAAATCAACTTGGTAATTACAACTCCGACTTGGAGCCACAAATCAAAAGGGAAACTTCAGCCCTTCAGGATGTTTTGGCCCATTAGGGAGCTGGTAATTACGCACCCCAACCAGGCATTAATTTAAGGCCCCGGTGGAAAAGCGCTGGTGTGAATTTGAGACAGGAAACTGGCTGTGAGGAATTTCCAAGCTTGGTGTTGTGCTGTCAGTCTGTTTACAGCCACCTCCCAGGACATACTGGAAATCTGAGGGAACACTTGCTTATTTTTCCTGGGGAGAGGGGCTGTTCTTCTGCCAGCGAGGGATAAATGAGGAAAATATCTGCACCCTGTGTTTACACAGGATCTGCAGTGTTTGCACGGGGCTGCTCCAGGGCACGGGGATGCTGGGGTGATGGGCGGGGGGGATGCACAGGGATGGATCCGGGTGTGCCTATGGAAAGGGCTCTGACAGCCTGAGCCACGGGAATGGGTTTCAGCGACTGTGACTGCAAAGCCACCCCTGTCCCCTCCCCTGGGACATGTAGCTTTTCTCTCTGCAGAGCATCCCCTGCCACTCCCATTTCCCAGGAGGAGTGGAGCCAGGAGAGCAAGAGGATCCCTCCAGCCAGCCCAGCCCAGCCCAGCCCAGCTCAGCTCAGCCCTGCAGAGCCAAGTCTGGTTGTTCCTGTGGAACTGGACAATGTTCAGGAGCTGCAAATGCTATTAATAGTCATAAACTGCTCCGGTTCCTTGAAATATCCTGTTACTGGTTGTGTCCGGGTTCTCCCGGAGGCTGCTCCCACAGCCCCTCTCTGGCTGTTTCAGGGATGACCCGAGGAACGAGACAGACGCAGCAGGTCAAGGGAAAGCTTCTCCTCCTTTTTATTATCTGACTCCATTACTTATATACATTTGTACAAAGGTCAAGAGATTGGCTACACAGGTTGCCACCTCTTCGACCTGGATGGTGAACATCACCGTCCATCACATTTCTCCACCCAGAGCAGAAAAATGTAAACAATAGATAAATGCTAAAAATATACATTGTTTTCTTGAAGCTGCATGAGAACAGCACTGCTTGAGTTCATACACTTGCAAGTGATAGAAAACTGAGGGCAACATCCCTCGTGTCTGGGCGCTCCAAAGGATCAGGTCTCCATCAGGAGAGCTGCAGAGAGAGTTAAGCCCCAGGGAGCAGCAGGAGGATAAGGCTGGATTTGTGATACTGGGGAAGGAGAAGCCCCTGGCAATTCTGGCCCAGCCAGGTCTGCCTGTTCCAGCCCAGTGGGGGCTGCAGAGGCTCCATCCCATGGGATGAACTGGGACTCTCCTGTGACCTGTGCTGAGCGAGAGACCCCAACACCCTGTGAAAGGCTCAAAAATGTGACAATTAATGGACATCACAGTGTCAGAAAGGCTCTGCTGCCCTGCTCCTCCTTGGCAGGCATCCTTCAATCCCTCTCCATAGAATGTACGGAAGTGCAGCCAGCTCCAACCACTATAAGGGCTTCACTGGGATACAACAGAGCTACCGGGTGGATAAAAAAACAAACAGTAGGAATTTCTCATTCTGGTTTGACATTTTTTAATTTCAAATCTCTAAGCACCCAGCAGAGCAGTGCCACAGGTCCCTGCAAATCCATGTCCCTTTGGAAAACACCCTGGAGCAGGACACAGCTATTTTCTATCAGGAACATGTCAGCGCTTGGTATTTTCTGGGACTGTCCCCACATTCCCCAGACAAAACCCAAATGCCATGGAAATGCCTATTGGAAGCAGAGACTCAGATTTATTCCAGGCCTTGTGCTGAATGGCAGATCCCGCATTTCCTTTGAATCCATCCAGTGACAATGACAGGTGGAAAGAGGCTGAACCAGGAGCAAGGGAAGGGAAAGGAAGGGAATTCTGCTCACTCTCCTTTCCATCTGTCCTCAGCCCCTTGCAGGAGGAGACAGAGGAGTTCTGGACTGAGAGAGGCTGAAGAGGAACAGGGCTTGGGGGGCAGCATTGAGATAGCTGCAGGGAATGGGGCTGGGGATGCAGGGGTTGGAGATAAGGAGGCAAAGAATGGGAAGGCTGGGGATGGGGCTGCAGGGAATGGGGATGGGGCTGCAGGGGATGGAGCTGCCAGTTCAGAGGATGGGGATGCAGGGGATTGGGATGTAGGGGATGGAGATTCAGGGAATGCAGGGAATGGGGGTGGAAATGTAGGGGATGGGGATGCAGGGAATGATAGTGTTATAAGTGGAATCACAAAATCGGATTAATATAAAAACAATTTATTAGAAAAAAACGATCCCAATCACTAACAAAGAGAGAAACCACAATAAGGACGGACAGCGCAGCTCTGGGTGGACAGGGATCTGTAACCTAAGGTACAGATTTCCCAAATCCACCTGGAGCGAACTGCTGCTTGGGGTCTTATAGGGTTTTTCGTGTCCCGAGGCAAAACAGGTGTGGAGCATAGTCCGATAAAGAGTCCAAATACAATGTTGAATGAATTTCCCGGATTCTTTGAGCCCTGTGAATAGCGATACTGCTTATCAAGCTTATCAATTTTTGATTGCATTTGCGGGTGGGTTCCGGAGAGGAGTCTTCTCAGCCCGATGTGTCGCTGATCATTATCTTAGCTGGCCAACTTCTTTGTCCCCCTTGATGGTCCTGGTTCTGCTCTTTGTCTTGGGCTGATGAGAGGTTGTGACTCGAGCAGCCGCCTGACTCGGGAAGGAATTTTTAAACAAACTACACTTTTTATATCTTTATACTAACATTAATAAAACATATATTTCTATATTTTTCTGCACGAATTTTTACCCCAATGATACATTTATTACAATAGGGAGGCTGGGAACTGAGACTGTTTCCCATTCCTCTGGAACCAGGCTGAGCTGCCTGGGGGAAGGGTGTGGAGGGTTTGTGTTGGGGGTGGGAGCCAAGAGGAAGAAGCCATTAAACTGTTCCCTGCGCAGCTCCTGCCACCCCGGCAGGCGGCAGGCGAAGGCCCCACGAGCAGAACAAAGCTTTGCATTTGCAAATCAATAAAAACAAATGTGGAGCGAGGACACAGGAATATTTTACCATAAATCTCCATAAAACCTCGGCAGTGCCAAATGTGCTGGGGGCTCCGAAGCCTCTGCCCGTCTCTGAGCAGGTGAGGATGGTGGGTGATGCCCCACAGATCCTGTTACCAAAGGGGGGTTGGGAGAAATTAAATAGTGAAATAGTGGTAGTCATGCTAAGGCTTGAAGATTTCCCTATTAGAAGTAGGCCCTAATCCTGGGAATGTGCCATGGGAATGTACTGAGGTTCCTGAGACTTAAAAGGCTTAGCTAAGAACAAAACAGGTAGAAACTGTTAGATGTTTCCATGAGATTAAGTTAAAGTATAACGTAGCCAT
>JANPWX010018524.1:117630-131036 GCA_024734555.1 Trochalopteron elliotii | reverse complement strand
GCTACACATTCTGCTTTAAATACACTAATGGGACCCTTAAGTGATTCTACTATCCAGGTGGTGGGGGTTATGGGACAAATAGAGGAAAGGACGTTTTTACGCCCATTAGATATAAGATTTGGGGGAAAAGAATTTGACCATCAATTCTTGTACATGCCAAATAGTCCAGAATCATTGCTAGGAAGGGATTTATTGTCAAGAGTGAATGCGAGAATAATTTTTGAAAAAGGAAGGGTTAAATTGGAAATCCCAGAAGAAAACTTATCCCAGTTGTTTGTGATAAAAGAAGTAGAAACAACAGGTATACCTGAAGAAATAGAGCAGGCAGTAGTACCATGGGTCTGGGAGTCTGGAGTTCCGGGTAAGTCAAAAGCTGCACAACCTGTAGTGGTGGAGTTGAAGGAAGGGGCCCGTCCAGTTAGATTAAAGCAGTACCCACTAAAGCTGGAAGCTAGGAAAGGGGTAGCCCCAATGATAACTCAGTTTTTGGCATTAGGAATTCTGCAAGAATGTGAATTGGAATACAATACCCCAATCTTCCCGGTGAGGAAACCGAATGGAAAATATAGACTGGTTCAAGATTTAAGGGCAATTAATAATATCACAAAGGATATCCATCCGGTGGTGGCTAACCCTTATACATTGCTAACATCTGTGTCTGAAAAATTTCAGTGGTTCACTGTAATCGATTTAAAGGACGCGTTTTTCTGCATCCCTCTGGCATTTGAAAGTAGAAAACTGTTTGCCTTTGAGTGGGAAGACCCAGATACAGGACGGAAGAAACAGCTAACTTGGGCGCGGTTGCCTCAAGGGTACAAGAACTCTCCTACGATATTTGGGAACCAGTTGGCTCAGGAATTGGAGGAATGGAAAATCAGCCAGGTATGGGAGTCTCCTTTCTCTTATGTATTATTGCAGTATGTTGATGACATTTTCCTGGCTACTGTAGAGCAAGAGGTGTGCTTGCGCCTAACCATCGGACTGTTGAATATGCTGGGACAAGCTGGATATCGTGTGTCTAAAGAAAAAGCCCAACTGGTAAGAGATAAAGTCATATATTTGGGTTGCGAAATCTCCCAGGGGACCCGGAGGTTGGGTATTAACCGGATACAAACAATCTGTGCCATTCCTACGCCCCGAAATCATCAGGAACTGAGATCTTTTCTAGGGATGGTGGGGTGGTGTCGGCTGTGGATTCCAGACTTCGGCCTGAAAGCCAAACCCCTCTATGAAGCTGCAAAAGACCCTGAGCTAAAGCGGGGAAGAATCCAGGAAAGGGCATTCCAGGCACTGAAACAGGCATTGAGGGAAGCACCTGCCCTAGGTTTGCCGGACCTCACAAAAGATTTTCAACTGTATGTTAATGAAAGGCAGCGGCTGGCAGTGGGAGTACTCACACAAAAGCTGGGATCGTGGAAACGCCCAGTGGGATACTTCTCAAAGCAGTTGGATGCCGTGAGTGCTGGATGGCCTAGCTGCTTAAGAGCTGTGGCGGCCACTGTGATTCTGATACAGGAGGCCAGGAAATTGACTTTGGGAAAGAAAATTGAAGTGTATATTCCCCACATGGTAATTGCAGTACTGGAACAAAAAGGGGGGCATTGGTTGTCGTCTAGCCGCATGTTACAGTACCAGGCACAGTTGAGGGAACAAGACGACATCGAATTAAAAACAACTGTCTTAATCCAGCAGAATTTCTCCAAGCTCAACAGGATGAAGGAGAACTGGTACATGATTGTGTGGAAACCATCGAGCAGGTATTCGCTAGTCGACAAGACTTGAGAGATGAGCCTTTGGAGGACCCCGACTGGGAACTGTTCACTGATGGCTCCAGCTTCGTTGAAAATGGAACTCGATATGCTGGGTATGCTGTGGTAACCCTAAGCCAAGTCATAGAGGCTAAGGCTCTGACCCCAGGAACATCAGCCCAAAAGGCAGAAATATGGGCTTTGGTAAGAGCTTTGATTTTAAGCCAAGGAAAAAGAGCAAATATCTGGACAGACTCCAAATATGCTTTTGGAGTAATCCATGTGCACGGGGCTTTGTGGAAAGAAAGGGGACTTTTGAACTCGCAAGGGGCACAGGTCAAACACCGTGAGCAAATTCTAGCCCTACTTGAAGCGGTCCACAAACCCCGGGAGGTGGCAGTAATGCATGTAAAAGGACATCAGAGGGGGATGGGAAAGGAACATCAAGGAAACCAGCTGGCAGACAAAGCAGCCAAACAGGTAGCCCGAGAAGTATGGACTCAATTAGCATTATTGCCTGTACGGACTAACCCAGCTGCTTCTTACCTTGAACAAAAACCTAGCTATTCTCCAGAAGATGAAAAACTAGCCGAGTTGGTGCAAGCCCGCAAAAACATCAAAGGATGGTATGTAACATCAACGGGACAAGTAGTTTTACCCGTGAGAATCATGAGAGCAGTGTTGGAAATGGAACATAACAAATGCCATTGGGGAGCAGAAGCGCTGATTCAATTCCTGTGGAAAGAGGTAATCTCAAATCAGATGTTAACAATGGCTAAGAGAGTGAACGCCACCTGCCCGGTATGTATCAAAAATAACCCTGTGACTAGGAGGCAAGTGCAAATGGGAAAATTACAGGTGGGACCCCAACCAGGAGATTATTGGCAAATAGATTTTTCAGAATTACCGAAAGCCCAGGGATATAAGTACATATTGGTGTATGTATGTACCTTTTCCGGGTGGCCAGAAGCCTTTCCCTGTTGAACAAATCAGGAGAAAGAGGTAGTAAAGACATTGTTACGGGAGATTATACCAAGATTTGGTGTACCGTTAGGAATGTCATCAGACAGGGGACCCCATTTTGTGGCAGGAGTAGTACAGGAGGTAGCAAGAATGTTAGGGATAACTTGGAATCTTCATACCCCCTGGAGACCACAGTCTAGTGGACAGGTGGAAAGGATGAACCAGACTCTGAAGGGGCAGATTAAGAAGATTTGTCAGGAAGCAAAAATCCAGTGGCCTCAGGCATTGCCCCTAGCCCTGTTGAGAATTAGGATAAAGCCTAGAGAGAAGGTAGGAGTAAGTCCGTATGAAATCCTGTACGGCAAACCTTATCATGCTACAGTGTATCAGGGTGACCCGCATTTGATAGGAGACCAAATCTTACTCACTTATATCCTGTCTCTCAATAAGACCCTCACAGCTATCAGAGGAGCCCTGCAGTGGAATCGGCCGTTGCCATTGGAAAATCCAGCTCATGATATCCTACCAGGAGACCAAGTGTATATTAAAAGCTGGAACACTGAACCTCTGAAGGAAACATGGGAAGGTCCTTACCAAGTACTCATGACTACTTTCACCGCTGTAAAGGTCGAGGGCATCGGAAACTGGATCCATTACACCAGAGTCAAGAAAGTTCTGTCTCAGTTGGAAGTTCGACCTCTATCTGCTACCCGGATGGTGTTCAAAGCCAAATCCTAATAATTGTCATCCTACTGGGACAGATCCTATATGTGGATACTTTTGTGGTAGTTACTGTAGTTGATCCGTATGTAGTAGTGCCTGAAAATGCGAGCATGAATCTAACCTGTTTGTTTTCAGATAACCAGAGAGCTGGATTCGAGGAAGTAAATGTCAGATGGAAAGTGGGACCAGAAGTGGCGGATCAGGGAATGGTTACCTTGTTCTGGGACGAGCAACAACAAAGAGGGAACACGACCTTGCAGGTACCCACAACATGGAGAAACCATACAGGCCCATTCACATGCGTTGTTTGGATTAGAGATAGCTTTGATTATGGGAATTTTGAGGTAAAAGTGTTAGGGATAAATAATAAGGAAAATTTGGAAAATCCTGTCACAGTGGTACCGATCCACACACAAGTTGACATGTGGAATGGACCCCCATTAAGAATAAACTGCACCTTTGAATTAGACCATTATTGTGGAAGGACAGTACAAGTCAAATGGTGGAAAATGGGCCCGGACCAGATGTGGGAAAGATTAACCGTTGGAATAAGCTGGTGGATAGTCGGACTGAGAGGGAAGGGGTGGCTCAACATTACTGATCCCAAAATTGGGGAGGCTGAAGGAGAATACCTATGTGCAGTCACTTGTGGAAGTGACGGGAACTATGGACTGAGGGAAGTAGTTGCCAATCCTCACTTGGATGGGAGCGTTAAACCACAGCATGGGGTATATCTAGCAACAGAAGGCCGGGACCTAATTTTAAGCTGTATCACAGGGGGAAAGAAATTCACTGACTTTGGGTGGTGGTTTAAGGGAAATTTGAAATCTGGACCCAAATATCAGATCGAGAGAAGAATTGGAATGATAGTCTTAGTAATTAGGCAGGCCAAGAAGGATGATGATGAAGGAAATTATTGGTGTTGGGTCTCGGAGGATGATTGGTGGGAACATGGAATGACTCACGTCTATATGAGAGAAACTCGAGTCACCAGGCAAGTAACAGAAATCAGGAATCCCATAAAAACCCCAGAGCAAGAAAATCTGGTGCTAGGATTAATTCGAGATTTTGGGAAAATGCAAAATGTCACAACTATTACAGCTTGCCTGCCCATGCCTCACTCAGCAGGTGACCCAATATCATGGGGAATAATACCTGTTGGAGAAATGCCCAAAGCATTTAGTAATGTCTCCTGGAATTGTAAATTTGTATCCCACACAATACCAGGATGGATAGAAGGATGTTTGATCCCACAGGAGGTAACTAAGCAACAATGTCAACAGATGCCAGGCTATCTCGGTTGGGTAGAGGACCCTCGAAATAAGGGAAGTTGTTTAGTTTCAGAAACAGGGACGTACCCCTGTTCGAGAGTGCAAATACAAACAAAGAAAAAGATAAATGAAAAGGTATGCCAAAATGTTACTCACCACACCACTATGGAAGAGTGGCAGACAATCTGGGGACCAAGTTTATTGGAAACATACAGTTATATAGGCCCAGTAAATTGGTGTATTCAATGGATAGGGAAAAAGAACCAAAGTTATGAATTATCTAAAGATGTTCCTGCACATTGGAGACAATTAACGGAGGCTAAGGATAATTGGAACTGTACCAAAATCTTTACTTGCGATACCCCACCAGAACATATCGGTTTGCTACCTGTGAGAATTCTGTTACAGCTGGGATGTGAGTGCAGAGGATATAATCATTCCATGAAAAGAGATAATAAAATGGGAGTTGACTGCAAAACAACCACGGTAAGAAGCCCAGGGAACTTGGTTTGGGTTAAGGGACATGGACAATGGACTACCCATATGCCAATCGATGGTTCAGTGACACAAATTACGTTAGGAATTCCCATTTTATGTCCATTCTGGAAACAGTCCGAACTTACTAAGGAGGAGACCCAGAGGCGAATAAGAAGGGAAGCGAACGAATTAGTAGACCCAGAGGATGAATGGCATGAACCATCAGGGGGAGTCAAATTTGGTTGGGCACTTGAGTCGTTATTTGCTCCGGTAGCTACTTATAGGAACAGAGAGATGCTTTACAAGTTATTGGGACAAACAGAACGATTGGCAGCAGTCACTAAGAAGGGGTTTAAGGACTTGAATATACAGTTACAAGCAACCACCTGAATGACAGTTCAAAATAGGATGGCCCTGGATATGATTTTGCTAAAGGAACATGGAGTTTGTGGATACCTGCAAGGGAGAGATGACCATTGTTGTGTGCATATCCCAAACGTAACCCAAGAGGTGGAAAAGGATATAAGCCAATTGGGACAAATTGAATCACAAGTGCAGGAGGTCCAAAAGGAGGCAGAACATAATTGGGTAGTAGCTCTATTTAGCTCATTAGGAATCCAGGTCTCAGGTTGGTTATCCTCTATAATACAGTATATTGTAATCATTGTAATAATAGTGATTCTCATTGTCATAGCATATAAGTGTCTCCTAGGAGTGATTGCAAGAGAGGGCACTCATACACGTCGGGTGATGAAGGCTCTGACCAGGAAAGAAGTGATTTCGCCCAGAGAGAGTCCCCCGCCGACCTATCTGGAAACCATCACTTGAAGATTGAGCATCCTTGCAGAATCCTTGAAGAATGCTCAAAAGGGGGGAGTTGTTACCAAAGGGGGGTTGGGAGAAATTCAATAGTGAAATAGTAGTAGTCATGCTAAGGCTTGAAGATTTCCCTATTAGAAGTAGGCCCTAATCCTGGGAATGTGCCATAGGAATGTACTGAGGTTCCTGAGACTTAAAAGGCTTAGCTAAGAACAAAACAGGTAGAAACTGTTAGATGTTTCCATGAGATTAAGTTAAAGTATAACGTAGCCATGGGTATCTGGTGGTGGGAGTTTGACCACAGGAGCTAAACCATAGTCTTGGAGCAGACAACCATGTGAAATTTATGACTTCAAGGAGTGTAATTTGATTTTGATATATGTATCTATTGTAACTTGGGATGTGGGGTTTTGCACGTACACTAATGAAGTAATCAGTTGTAAAAAGATATAAAAGCTGATTGTAAAATGAGGGTCTTCGGGATTCTGACTTGGGACGCTAGTCCTCAGGTCCCCGGGCCCTAATAAAGCACCGGCATAAATCAACTTTGTTGGTGTGTGTTTTACTCTGGATATCGGGCAACAATCCCACTGGGCCAGGGAGGGGGTGGGAATGGGGGGAACCTCCCAAACCACATCTCAGCCCCAAAAGAGGCACCACAAGTGGGTGGTTCTTTGCTGTCATCATCTGAATCCCAGAATTTTTCCACAGTGCAAAATGTGGTGCCATAAATGAAGGAATGACCAGGGAAAACACTCTGATCTCTCCTAGGGCATTTCCAGCTGGGCATCCTCCTCCTTGCCAGGCTCAGTCAGCACCTTCGCTGCATGGAATGATGCTCCCTGAATGCCAGAGAGGGATGTTGGGCCAAAAACGGAGCTTTTCTTTGCTGGGAAATTCCAACATTTCCCATTTTTCTTGGTTTCAGTTTCATTTTTAATCCCACACCAGGACCAGAAATCCCCTTGAAATAATTTGGAAAATAAAAATGCTCAGCAATGGTTTCTGTTTCTTGCCTTGAAAAGGGTGAGACACCAGCAGAGAATATTGGGACAGCTGAACCCAAGGCTTCAATTTCCAACCTAAGTAGCTCTGAAATTGTTCTGTTAAAACACCAGCTATCAGGATATTCCCAGAGAACATTCCCATATCCAGCTTTCTGACAAACACCAACTCCGTTGCTGAGATCACCTGTCCTCACCCCTAGTTCACTGCTGGGAAACTGAAGCATGGCACCATCAGCTCCTTCTGTGGTGCCAGATCCCACCCCTGGGCTGAAGGCCAGGCAAGGATACTGGGATCTGAGCAGGGATACTGGGATCTGTGCTGGAGGAGAAGGAATGGCCTTGAGATGGGACATTCCCTGGGGCTGGGGGTGACACTCACTGCTCTCCCTCCTGTGCTCCCATTAATTGCCCTTCCTCTCCCTCTTCCTCCTTAATCAGGACATCTGGCAGGGATCTGCTCTGGAACTTCAATTAGGGGATTTTACAGCAAAACTGCCCCCGGACAGGCACCCTCCAGTGTCACAGCAGAGATGTCCCCAAGGTGGCATCTTCACCAGCATTCCCTGGACACCCCACAGAGACTGGAGATGCTCCGGGGGACTCAGGCTGGGGCTGGGCTGGGCAGAGCTTGGCCCTTCCCACATCTCCAGAACCCCAATTCCCATCTCCCTCCCGGCTGAGAGACACAACCCCCCTGGAAAAAGCTGCAAGCAAAACTCCAAACTTTTTAATCAGCCTCCTTCCTCTCTGCTCCTCCACTTTTCGGCTGGAAATGACCCAAGAGGGAATTGAAACATTTTATTTCATTTTGAGCAAAACATTTGTTTGATCTGAAGGAACACAGGCTTGGGGAGACAGAGAAGGGGTCACTCCAGCAGCTGGGAAACAGGTCCTGGCAGCTCCAATCAACTCAATTCTGTCCCTGGGTTTTCTGCCAGGGTCAGGAGGCAGCGGGAGAGTCGGAGAGGGGGGGGTGCCCACCTGGAGCATCCCAGGATGGGGTGAGGAGTTGCTCTGCTCCAGGAAGGATGCACAGCTCTGCTTTCAGCTGCACCCCGTGCCCAGCTTTGGGGGTTTTCTGGGCTAGGTGGGATTTGTCATTAGGTAAGAAGGACCTGTTATAAATGATTTGCAGCCAATTTGATATCAAGGATTTTATTTTGCCATTTCCAAATCAATCTGAGTCAGCCACAACAAAAGCATTCAACATTGATCGAGTGTTGAGTGAACGGAGGAGCAGCCTCAACGGAGCTGTTCCACCTCGTCCATGGATACTGGGTTTCGGAGTGCAGATTTTATACAGTTTTTCTGCCCGGAGGCGAGTCCATTGTGAGCCTTTGTCCAGTTTACATATTCATGTACTTCTTTCTTTCGTGGTTTGGTTTTGAAAGATTTTCCTGGCAGTGTCTGTGGTCTGAATTGGGTTCCTGGAACTAGGCATTGGGATGGTGATCTGTTCAATCTCCGGGTTCCCTCCACCTAGATCAGTATCAGGCGCTGATCATCCGTGAAGTGGGGAGTCCACCCTTGATGAATGAGCCATCTCCTGCTCAGCCCTGTTCTTTCTGTTGCAAATTCTGCTTTCGCCCTGCTATTTTACAGTTGCAAAATGGGCCTCGGTAGTCGGAGACACCTTTTGCAGTTTTTGGAAATCAGAACTTACACTTTTCTATATTCTACCAAAATTTCCCTTTTCCCAATGTTACCCCATGGTAGTGTTTATTTCTTTTTGGTTACCAGTCATCTTCAGACCGGTCATAATCATCCCACTCCTCCTGTGTTATCTCACAGTATTTCTGATAAGATATATTCTCTTTGTTGATTTTCTCCTCAAATTTTTCCAGGGCCTCTGCTGCTTTACTTGTTTCTTCTCTCTTTTCCAATTTCATTATCCTAGATACTTTAGAAATCTGACCAGTTTTCTCCCCAGCGAGTTCAGGGTCAGTGGGCAGGGCTGCAATTTGCATGCCTTGCACCACAGAGTGAATTAGCCGGATAAGACAAGGAATTTAACAGGGTAAAAACATAATTCCAGCAATAGAACATAATATAAAGAATGCTACCTTTTTCCACCAGGCCCCTTGCCCTAACAACTGGTCCCACCATGAGGCATGGAGGATACAATTCCATTTTTGGACAGGTACATGTGCTACTTATGATTTTTCCATAATTATTTCTATAAAACACTCAGATTCATTAAATTTACTACAAACTCCTTCTTCCTTTGCTAACAGGTAATCTAGGGCTAGTTGGTTTTGATGCACAAAAGCTCTCCATAAATCCAACAATTAGATAAACCCAATTCAGTTGCAATTTCTTGCATCATTTTATAAAGAGATTCTTAATTAAAGCAGGCAAACTCTCAATTGCTATCATATTTTTCACTCAGAGTCCTGAGTCTTTTTGGTTTCTGATTCTTGTCTTTTTACTCTTGGGTTATTTTGGTGTTTTAGCTTCTGGATCCAATCCCTCTTCATTTTTTTTTTTTTTTTTTTTTTCAAAAACCAGAAAATTTTTCTCATATTTTAGACATACCCTTTCACCATTTTCCTCTAGTATAATAGGTTCATTATTCCAGGATAATTTATCATATTTCAGATTTTTTTTCTAACTTAGTAAGTTTTCTCATTTATTACACACATACTTGACTGTCATCATACCATAGCTTATTGACTTGGAAATATGCCATGAAGGTGGATTCTTTCCTACCTTCAATTCAAATTGTGCAGTTGTACTGATTACAAATACACATGTCAAAAAGTTTTCTTTTTAGGAATTAACTCTGACTGCCTTTTCTTAGGTATCACTACAGGGTTTTGCAAACAGTTTCTCCTTCTAATTACCATTTTTCAATTCGAGTGCCGTTATAGGTCCAGTTACCCATTTCCTTTGCCCTCTGGGCAGTTGTAGTAGGTTTGATATGTAATAGCCTTAATTGTTGCTTGTCTCTTCAGGCCAGTTTTTAAAGCCAGGCTTGTATCTATTAATTTGATTTTGTCTCTTGGCGCTGAACAGCTTCTCCCAGGGCAGGTATATGACTAGGCTGAGGACCATGAGGATTCCCCACAAATGTACTCCTCTGCCTTTACCTACGCCCACTGGACTGTGGCCAGTGGTGAGGAAGACCATCTTCCTGGCAGCAGGGGTATTCTTCAGGGGTTCCATAATTGGACTGAGTTGCATACCTCCTTTTAACTGTGCCCCACCTTGATAACTTTACTGTATCAGCGAGACAAGGTACTTTATTTGACCTTCGGCACTCGACTGTCAGAACTTGTGCTTTTGACTCCAATTTACCCCTTATCCCCTTCCGATATATGAGAAGCCACTTTGGGGAGTCTGGCTCTAATAGACCCAAGTTTGCAACGATTAATAAGATATGGTCAGTCAGGGTTAATTCATCTTTCAAACATTTTTTACACACATCCCTGGGTCTAAATCCCCTTATACAATGTACGACCCAAATTTCATTACGTAAACCACATTTAAAATGAATATATGGATAACATGGGCACCCTGGTATTAAACAACTTATCGTGTTTTCCCTGGTCATTCTGGTGCATCAATGGTATTTTATCCTTCGGTCTCCTGGGGAGAAGGTCGATTTTTACTCTGGGGTGTTGTCTTGAGGCTCGACCTTCTTCACCCGTGATGTGTGGGTCCAATTCTCTTCTGCTGTTCTGATGGCTGTATCTGTGGTGAGAAGGACAAGAAAGGGACCCTCCCCGTGAGGTGTCAGTGGGATTTCCCTCCAGGTTTTGATTAAAACCTTATCTCCAGGCTGTATTTTGTGTGTAGCAAACCCCAAGGGGGCGCTCTGAGGAATCAGTCCACGTTTTTGCAGGTCCTGCAAATTCTTGTTTATAGCTATTAGGTATGGTTGGATCTGGCCATCTTCTATTTGCGGATGCCCCCACTGGCATTCTGTGCTTGTAGGGCATTCCATACAACATTTTGAATGGTGACAGTCCAGTTTCAGAGTGAGGCATAGTCCTTCTGTTTAGCAGAGCTAGAGGAAGACACTGTACCCAAGACATTCTTGTTTCTACCATTAATTTAGATAGTTGTGCTTTCAGTGTTTGATTCATTCTTTATACCTGTCCCGAGCTTTGTGGGTGCCATGGGGTGTGATACTGCCATCGGATCCCTAAGGATTCTGCTATTTGTTTAATAATTCTGGAAGTGAAATGAGTTCCTTGGTCAGAATCTATGTGATTCACTATTCCATATAGAGGAATAATTTCTTCTAGTAATACCTTTGACACTGTTTGGGCTGTAGCCCTTGCCCTGGGAAAGGCTTCAACCCAGTGGGTTAATTTGTCTACTATCACCAATAAGAATTTGTATCTTCCTACCTTAGGTAAATCAGTGAAATCCACCTGGATCCTTTCAAATGGTCGATAGGCTACAGGACGCCCTCCCAAAGCCATTTGTTTGGATTTGGCCTGATTGATTTTGGCAGATCATACACCCTTGCACTTCTTGTTTTGCCAATTCATAGATTCCTTTGCATCCGAAAAATTTCAAAAATTGCTCTGCCAGAGCTTGTGTTCCCCAGTGAGTCTGCTGATGGAGTCTTTTTAAAATTTTTCTAGCATAATCTTTTGGTAGCAGTTCCCTCCCATCGGGTAATTTCCATTTTCCTTCTTCCAGCCTCCCTCCTATTTTCTCAAATCCCTCAATTTCTTTCTGGGAAGGACATGGAGAATATTCTTGAATCCCCTCTTCCCCAACCTCAGGTGTACTTACCATGAGCAATGCTGCTCTTTTTGCCTCTTTGTCAGCCAAATTATTTCCTCTAGTTTGAAATTGCATACCTACCTGGTGTCCTTCAACATGGACAATGGAAATCTCCTCAGGCTTCCTGATAGCCTCCAAAATTTGTTTTATTATTTCACCATGAATTAACCCTCGTCCCCGAGTGTTAATTAAACCTCTTTCTTCCCATATTTTCCAAAAGTATGTGCTACCCCAAAAGCATATTTTGAATCTGTGAATATTGTTCCTTTTTTTCCTTTTAACCTTTTAAGTGCCTGTAGCACTGCATATAATTCACAGGCTTGGGCAGACCAGTTAGCATTCAGGGGACCTGATTCCACCACTTCACCAGATTTGCCATCTACTATGGCATATCTTGATTTTCTTTTTCCTTCTACCACCCTTGCTGACCCATCCACAAACCATTTTTCCCCATCTTCTAATTCTTCCTCCTCCAAATCTGGCCTTACCTTTGTCTGCAGTTCCACCACCTCTGTGCAATTGTGGGACGGTTCTTCTAGTGCCTCACCAAACAGAAACTAGGCTGGGTTCTGAGCAGCAGTTGTTCTCAACTCCAGACCATGCGAGTGCACCAGGATAGCTTCATATTTCAGGAGCCTGGCATCTGTGAGCCATTTGTCTGCCTTCTGTTGCAGGATGCTCCTCACATTGTGTGGGGTATAAACCACCAGGGGAGCCCTGAAAGTCACCTTCTTTGCCTCTTCTACCAACAGTGTAACTGCCGCGATGGCCTGCAAACAAGTAGGCCACCCCCTGCTCACAGGATCTAAGAGCTTAGAAACATACCCTACAGGCTTTTTGACCCCTGCCCAGTCCTGAGTTAAAACACCATGAGCAGTGTGGTTGCTAACATCCACAAACAGCTGAAATTGCCTTTTCACATCTGGTAAAACTTAACACAGGAGCTGACATCAGGGCCTCTTTCAGCCCCTTAAATCCCAGTTCATCTTGTTCTGTCCACTTCAATCTATCAGTGTTCAATCTCTCATAGAGGAACTTTACCTTTTCACTATACCCTTCGATCCATTGTCTGCAGTACCCTAGAAGCCCCAGTAGCTGTCTAATTTCTATTTTTGTGCATGGAAAAGGCAGAGCGATGATCCCTGCCACCCTCTCAGGGTCTAATTTCTTCTTACCTTTGGATATCCAGTGTCCCAAGTATCTTACTTCAGATTCTGTAAATTGCAGTTTTGATTTTGAGACCTTCAATCCCTCGTTTCCTAGAAAATGCAAAAGTGCTATGTTGCATTCTCTTACATTCTTTTCTTTTGGTCTTGCTACCAGCAAATCATCAACATATTGTAACAATTTAGTTCCCTCTATAGGCACAAATTGACAACTGCTCAAGAGTTTGACTAAATAGATTGGGGACTTAACAAAATTTTGGGGGAGGGTTATTTACTTGCTTTGTTGTTTTCTATTTGTCTCAGGATCCTCCCACTGAAATGCAAAGTAATCCCGACTTTCCTCAGCCAGAGGACAAGTCCAAAAGGCATTCTTTCATTTGCCCTTTTCCACTTTTACGCCGAGTCTTGTTTGCTGGGAAGGAGAACTTACTGTAACTCGCTTTTTGGCTCCCGTGGGTTGTGGGGCCGGTTGGGGTTGAGGGAAAAGCGGCG
>JANPWX010018524.1:88925-117238 GCA_024734555.1 Trochalopteron elliotii | reverse complement strand
CCTTCTGCTGGCTAAGGAATCCAAAGGTCAATGTAGCAAAAGAGAATAGTCTAAAGAGTAGTTTTTAGAGTTTAAAATATAACACCGTATGGTAATGTAGTAGTTCTTACAGGCTGTATGTAGATTCTATAGGGTTTTGTGTCATGTACTGATTGGTTAGTGTAAATTGGAATATTCAACACAAAAGGAGATATAATGTATTGTAAAAAGGACCTCGCTCTCTTCCCCCTGCACTCTGACCCCTGCCACCTCTCTCTGGCTCTCTTGCTCCCTCCTCTCTTACCTCTCTTACCTCTTACTCTCTTGTTCTCTCTCTCCCTCACTTTTTGGGACTTCCCTTCAGCCAAGGCTGGTGGCTGAAGGCAAGGCCCTTCTTACCCACGACCCTTGCAATAAAACCACGTGTTCTAGAATGTCTCAGGTTTGCAGAGTTCCCTCTCCCTGCCGTCCACGGTTGTTCCTACACCTTGTTTTTTAACAAAACAACATATTCCTTAGTACTTCTTTTTGAGGTTTTAAATTTTATCAAGGGCTCTTTAGATGTTATGTACTCTAAGATAAAAAGCCCTTGACACCCCTAGTCTTCTTGAAACCTCCTTTCATTTTTCATCTTTTTCTTGTATCTTTTTGTTTTTCTAATTTCTCAAAATGCACCAAACATGGGCCAAATTAAGTGATTCTTAATCTCTTTCCCACCCCAAACCTTTATGCAATAGTATATCATTTTCTCCTTGGACTTTCCTCCCCTCTTAGAACGGTCCTCCCAGTGTTCCAACATCCATCCCAATGGGCTATCCCGTGGGATTTTGAGAGCACCACTCTCTTTTTTCAAGGTATGTTTCTCCTGGACCTCTTTTCGGGGTTTGCTCTTTGTCCCATTTTCCTGAACTTTAGAAATTCACTTACCTTTGAAAGTCCTGTGTTAAGTTTTTCTTAGCTTCCCGCTAAGAATCAAGATCCTTTCCTGAACCTTGCTTCTTCCCGAGTGGGTTCCGTTTTACTGGATTACTTACCCCTTTCAGCGAGCTGAGCTGCAGGTTTTCGGCCAGTGATGGATTTCCCTCTTGATTCTTTTTCCTGGACTCTTACCGAGCCCTGAGCTAAAAGGTTTACCAGTTCCCGAACTCAGAGGAACGTCTCCTTCCCTTTTAGCGTCCTGTGATCAGTTCCCAAAACCTCCCCGTGTTTTGGGTTTTTACGAGCGAAATGAGATTTTTGTCCCGAATCACTTCCCTGTCGGCTGACCAATTCCCTCGCGGGAGGATGGAAATGCGACCTTCAGGTCCACACTTGGGTCATGATAAAATCACGTCTCATTCACTTGCCCAATCACACTCACTCAACCAGCAATACTTACAGCTCTTTTTCTTGCATGGATTCTTTGTGCACGTAGGATTTTACAAGTGGAAAAAATTTGCTGCGGCTCCTGAAGACCTCCCTTGGTCTTCCCTGAGTTCCCTGAGATCTCTCGGATCCGAAACCCCTCCTTTTATTGTGGCTTTGGCCTAAATTTTTTCATGATACAATTGGTGCTACGGGGTCTCCCACTCAGCCAGGCTGCCGAAAAATCAGCGGGGCGCCTCCTGAACAAAGGGGTTCCGTAGCGCCGAAATTGTATCCGAGTCATGGCACCAATCTGTTATAAATGATTTGCAGCCAATTTGATATCAAGGATTTTATTTTGCCATTTCCAAATCAATCTGAGTCAGCCACAACAAAAGCATTCAACATCGATCGAGTGTTGGGTGAATGGAGGAGCAGCCTCAACGGAGCTGTTCCACCTCGTCCACGGATACTGGGTTTCGGAGTGCAGATTTTATACAGTTTTTCTGCCCGGAGGCGAGTCCATTGTGAGCCTTTGTCCAGTTTACATATTCATGTACTTCTTTCTTTCGTGGTTTGGTTTTGAAAGATTTTCCTGGCAGTGTCTGTGGTCTGAATTGGGTTCCTGGAACTAGGCATTGGGATGGTGATCTGTTCAATCTCTGGGTTCTTCTGCTCAGTCCTGTTCTTTCTGTTGCAAATTCTGCTTTCGCCCTGCTATTTTACAGTTGCAAAATGGACCTCGGTAGTCGGAGACATCTTTTGCAGTTTTTGGAAATCAGAACTTACAGCACAATTCTTAGGTTATAACATACAATATATTTGATACACGAATTTACTCAGCATATATACCACAGACCCAACCAGGATCCTCCAGCATTGGGCAAGGTGACTTCACCTGCAGTGTCCCTCCGTGTGCACCTGGGCTCTCCTGCCAGGCTGGAGCTGTGCTTGGCAAACCCAAGGACAGGTCAGGAAGGACACTAAAGCCACATGTCCCAGTGAGCTCAGTCACTCTCCCTCTTCCCACAGCTCCCATGTCCCCACATCTCTGTGCCCTCTGAGCAGGGTGGTCCTGCAGCCCTGGTGGTCTGGGGGCTGGGTGGGTGCTTGGGGCTGGGAGGGTGCTGGGGACCTGGGTGGGAGGAGCCACAGCCCTCCCTCCTCTCCTGCTGGGCCCAGGGCCCGACATTTGTGAGTGATGGGCAGCAGAGCCTTTATCAGCCCAACTTTGTCCTCTCTTCCAGTCCAGGAATTGCTCATGAGCTATTTGTGAAGTTTTTTACTTTGTTATCCTAAATTATTCATCAAATAATTTCAATAGCCAGCTCTCGGGCCAGATTCCATTTTCTAGGAGCTGTTTCTGGGCCTGCTCCTAGCAGGGAACTCACGGCTGAGCAGCCACAGAAAGGGAATGCAAACAGGGATGTGAAACACAGGGAAACAACTGCCTGAAACATGGAGGGAGGTGTCAGGCTGAGCTGCTCCATGCTGAGGCAGTGCCCAGCCCATGTGGTTACCCTGCCCAGCACCTTCCAGCACCTCCCAGCACCTCCCAGCCCCATCACTGCAGCCAATGGATCAAAGCAGATCCCTTCCTTCAGGCACCAGGAGCCAGAGAACTGGGGCTGGAATCAGGTGAGCTCCAGGGTCCCCCACCAACCCAGACCATTCCATGATTTTGCTGGAGCCCACCCAAGGTCCCACAGGCACAAACTCAGGCCGTGGCCATGACAGAGCCAAGGTGAGACTGGGGAGGAGGCCAAGGACTGACCCTGTCTGCTCCTGGGATAATTTATCTCCCAAAGCCAGCTCAGGTTTCCTGGCTTCAGCACTGCTCTTGAAAATTTATGGGTTGAGAAAGTTCTTGGACCCCAAATCCCTTGCCCTGTCACCTCTTCAACCTCGTGTTTATCAAGACACAAGTTCCTCTTCCTCCCACCCTTTGTTTCAGCTCTTGGAGTGCAGAGGTCGGTCCTGGCGATGCCCGGGCCATGTGAAAATCAGATAAATCCTCCCTGTCCCCTCCTTGTCCTCACTCCTCTCTTTTTGTCCTTGTTTTCCTTCCTCTGGTGTGACATCCTTCTCTTTTCCACCTCCACATGTGTCACGATCCGCTAATGCAAGCGGGGTTCGTGATGGTTCGTTTTAAGGATCTCAGAGTGCAAAAAACAACACAGAGGGGATTTCAGTAATCATCAAAACAAATGCACTTTTATTAGTGCCAACATCAAATGCGATAGAAGGATTTGAAAGGAAACAAAGGACAGCGAGAAAAGAGAAAGAAGGGGTGGGTAATAGCTACCAACGGAGAGACGAAGTCCTCGTGGCCCAGCCAATAGATCCGTCTTCTTCCGTGGGGAGATCTCAAAGTCTTTGGTTAACTTAGGGGTCCTTATAGTCCTTTCCAAAGCGACAGGCAGTTGGTCAAAAGGTGAGGAAATCATCACGGTGTGTTCGTCTTGAGAGAACCGAGAACAGGTCAGCCATCAGCAAGCACAGTGTTAACAAGAACAGGTACGGCCGTCAGCAAGTGCAGTCAATTCACCGTGACTTGCCCATTGTTTCTGCTCAGGTTCTGATGTTCCGATGGAAATGCGTGCCGGGTTTTTCCATTGAACACACCTGCAGGCAACACTTGGCAAACATCCCACCTCAGCCAGGCCAGAACTCCTTTGTTGGGTTTTAGAGTCCTTTTAGGGGTTTCAGTCTCTGTCCTTGACGATGGTCGTGAGGCAGATGAGGGATCTTCGGACCATCTCTTACAACATGCTCTCTGCCACTTCCCTGCTCTCTGTTTCACTCCCTTGTCTTGGCAAAATGGGCATCTTTGAGCCTGGGAGTTGCCACAGCAACATGAAAATTGTGGTGACAATGGGATGGGTGCTGGATTGATGTCCTGCACATCACCCATCAACACCTGGGATGTTCCAAGGCTCTCAGAGCAGGGAATGGCCATGGGGAATGACAGGCTCAGGGAGGGCATCCCCCGCCATAGGAGAGGAGTTTCTTCCTCTTCCATTTGTTATTGTTTTCACTGAGAAAAAATATGTCCAGGTTTCTTTCCAAAGAGTTTCACTGTCTCATGGATTTTCAGCCAACTGTGGTGTAAGAAGCAATTTAGTGGGATCAGCAGGGAACCTTCCAGGCTTGACCAGCAGGAAACAGAGGAGGGCAGCAAGGTTCCTGCTGGGAGAGGAGGTCGTTTCAGGACTTGGATGAGGATTGCAGGGAATGTCCAACCCCGGGTGTGAGAGGAGCCCAGGTGAGGGGGTGGGAGACACTCAGGTGCCAGGGATTTGTGAAGGAGGCTTATAAAAATGATGGAAGTAATGAAAGGAGAGAAGAATGACCAGGAGAACAGAGCAGTTTATTCCAGGAGGAGCGCCATGGCTGTGGAGGAAAGAGAGGAGGAAATCGGAGAGAGTTCAATAAAACTGTGGACAATCGAGATGAGGTGAATTAGAAAAAAATATTCCCATTGTCTCAGAACACAACCCCCCTCCAGGACATCCCATAAAGTGATGCAGCAGCAGATTTCAATCAAATCAGAGGCAGTCTTTTATTGCAGGGCCCAGATGCCAAGGACAAGGCCCCAGAACAATGGCGGGAGAAGGGCTTCTGCAAACAGCGATCCTGATAAACGCCCTGGCTTGGGAAATCCCTGGATCTGGCAGCTGCTAGAGGTTGGAAGGGCTCACAGGGAAGGTGGGTGCCTGGGCACACCCCATTCCTGATGCTGTGTCCTGGCAAACATCACTGGCTGCTCCTGAGGAGACACCTCTGGCCCAGGTGTGTGAGGCCAGTGAACCATCAAAAAAAAAGGACAAACAAAATCCAACCCCAAATGCCAACAGCTTTGCCAAACCATGGGAGAGGTGCTCAGAAACTTCCGGAGACTGAGCACGCTCACCCTGGGACACATCCCTGCTGCTCAACCAGGGATGGGGGATGAAGGAAGAGGCAGCCTGAAGTCTCTCCTTTCCCAGAGAAGGGGAAGGAAACAAGACCCAAGAGGATGGATCTGGAAAGGGAAAGACACATCTGCTGTGGATGGTTTTGCTCAACCTGGACTCACAGCAGCCTCTTGCAGAGGACACACCAGGCAGTTCTCAGCAGTTATTAACATCAGATAAAAATCCCTCCCATTAATTCTGCTGGCAGAAAGCTCCGTATCAATGCATGGAGCTGGCCCTGCTTGTTTATTTACTCTCAGCATGTGCCTTGGCCGCACAATGATGGAAATTGGGGTATGCCAGGGGAGGAGAAGCTTTTGGGGGAAGAGGTGGCTTGGGATGCAGAGCAGGGAGTGGGGAGCATTCCAGTGACATGCAGCTGGACCATCCCTCTTGCCAGGTTCAAGCTTCCTCCTGGGACCAGTTTGTTCCTCTTGTGGTCCCAATGGAATTTGTGCTTGGAAGAACACAGAACACTTCACAACAGCCAGGTCACTTTCCCAATCCAACCTGTCCCCAAATGCCACCTCCCTTTTGATCTCCCTGCACCCAGGCATCACCATCCCGATCCATGGCCACACATCCCAGAGGGATGCACAGAGCCAGCCACACTCAGCTCCTTCCCACGCAGTTTCAGAGCCGCTCTGCTGGAGTTTCCCAGCTTTATTTAGCTCTGCCAGGCTGCTTTTGTGGAGTTGAGTAATTACTGTTTTTTTATCGTGGATTTGGTGTTGATAGCTGGGTCACACACACCCCCCCCCCCCCCCCCCACCGAGTGCTCCTGCTCCAAAGGAGCCATCGTATCCATTCAATTAAAATTTCTCCTGATGCTTTCATTGTTTCAGGAATTTCTCCTTCCGAGGGAAGTTTCTTGTACCTTTAGGAGCACAGACCTGTGGAGGAGGTGGATGGGGCTCAGGCCATGCCATTAAAATCAGCAAAACTCAGTCCTGCACCCCTGATCTTGTTGGCCCTTGAGGAAGTGACCTTGGGGAACTGGGTGGTGGTGCTGGGTCCATGGTTGGACTTGATGATTTCAGAGCTCTTTATATGATTCCAGGATTCTATGATTCTGCATGGTCCCATCCAGTCCAGCCTGGAAATCCCTGGATCCCCTCAACAGGTAGACTCAGTATTTGAGGTCTTTTTCAACCTAAATGATTCTGTAATATTCTGTAATATTTCCACCCTGAAGGAATTCAAGAAAACCCTGCTGGTGATAGGAAAATCAGAGTGCTCCAGCAGAGCCAAGATGGGAAAAGATGATGGGAAAAAGAGAGAGATGGTAAAAGCCCTTTCCCCAAGGCAGCTCACCTGACACCACCCTGTCATTGCCTGCTCCATGGCCGGAGCCAACAATAACTCCATCGGATAAGCCTCAGCTCCTGATGGCTAAAGCAGCATCCAAGCTGAGCTTGGGAAGTGGCGAAATGAGGGATGAGTCCATCAGGGACCAGGTTTGGAAAAAAGAGAAGGAAAACTCATTCTGCAGCCATTCAGTAGAGGGAGCAGCTGTCCCTGTGCTCCAGGGAAGCCAAGCACCAGCCCCACTCGCTGGCACATCCCGCCTGCTCCAGTCACTCATTCCAGCCTTTCCCACTGACAAGGCTGTGGAACAGATTGCTCTCACCAACTCAGAGCTGAAGGGGGGGGGAGCCATGTGGGGAGCAGGTTGGAAAAGAAAAAGCTATCAAAAAATCCATGTAAACCAAAAAAAAAGTCTTTCCCTCAGCCAGGGCCCTGTCGGTGGGCTCTGGGTGTGGATGGGCTCTGGGTGCCAGCGTGTGGAGGGGCACAGGCAGGATGGGGAGCAGATGGGTGCAGAGCAGAGGCTCTGGCAGGGCCAATGGGTGCCTGGGCAGAGCCTCCCAGCACCAACCTGGCCGAGCAGCAGCCAAAGCTTTGGCAGCCCAGGTTCGAGTCATGCTGGGCTGCTGTGACACCTCCCCTTGTGCCCGCACAGAGGGACCAGATCCCAGCAGGGCAGCAGCAGGACAAGGCAGGAACAGCCTGTATCCATGTGAGCAGCACAGAGAAAACCATGACCATGTCCAAGACCATGTCCATGTTGGTCATGTCCACCACAGCCACCACGACCATGACCACCATGAATACCACCATGCCATGCAGAGCCCAGATGCACTGAGATCCAGCTTCTACCAGCTAGGAACTTAATTAGGTTCATTAATTAAGCTCATTCTGCCACCTCCTCATCAGGCCCACATGGGGAATGTTGGAGGGACTGTGGGGCAGGACCCTGTCCCTCAGCTTCTGTGGGTTCTGTGGACTGTCCCTGGTCCCAGCAGTGTCCTAGGCAGTTCAGAATGGAGGGCTCTGGTGAAGGACCCTTCCCAAACCTCTGGGAAGGGATGCTCCCTGCCCATCCCAGTCCTTGCAGCTCATCCACATGGTTCTTTTATCCATTTATCCTAGGAAAACCAGGCCCAGCACCTCAACTCCTCCTGCAGTGCCTGGTTCCCACATGACATCCTAGATTTTGTTTATGCTCAGATTACTTTGTTCTTTTTTCTCTCTAAAATCTGGGCCATTTATTTGAAATAAACCCAGTGATTTAACATGGGGAACAAAATCCCAACCCCTGTGGCATCGAGTTTCAAAACATTTGGGTTATTTGAACATTTCTGTCACTTCCAGCAGGGTAAGAACTGCTGGAATTTAACTCACACTCACTAATGGGTTTATTTCTCTTTTTGTGTGTTTCTGGGTAAATTTGGTATTGGGGAAATAAAACTTGTCAAGCTTGATCTGACACTCTCCAATCCCGAAATTCCTCTGGGACTGGCTGGGTGGGCACACATCACCACCACAGGGAGAGGACTCCAGCCAGAATCCCAGGCTGGTAGCAACATTTCTGCTCCCAGCTGGCACAGCTCAGCATTCCTGGGATAAGGGTGCTGGGATGAACAACCCCATGGCACAGCTGGCAGCCCAACAGCCTTGTTCCAGGGAAGCTGTGAATGTTTACCTCCTGTGGCACCTTCCCTCGGAGGTGGCTTTACTGCAACTCTGTGTCTGGATTTGGGATTGCTGGAAAGGTCAGCTGGATCAGTGGTGATTAGCTGGAAAGGACCTACAGAGCCTGTTGTTTGCTCTGGATTAACGATCTGGCTGCTGAGCCAAGATTCCCTTGAACCATTTGAGAAATGAAAGGACAAACACCCGGTGCTGGGATTAGAGCTGGAATCCCAACACCTGCCAGAATCCCTACACCTGTGGAAAGGCAGCAGTGCCAGGCTGGCCTGTGGTGCTGTGGCTAAGATCCATCTGCCAGCAGGAAAAGAGGGAAGAGAGAGAAAAGGGGAGTTGGGCACAGGAAGGAAAAATGGGAACAAGGCCCAACAAAACCATGCTGCTGGAGGGGAGTCAGCAATGGGAGTGGGAATTCTGACATTCCTCTGGAGAACAGGAACACCTCCTGGGGGTTATTTTAATGTGGAGCATCTGTGGAACAGCTTGAATGGCCTCAAGCTGCACCAGGGGAGGTTTAGATTGGATTTGGGAACCTTTTCTCCACATAAAGTGTTGCAAAGCTTTGGACCAGACTGCCCAGGGCAGTGGTGGGATCACCAGCCTTGGAAGTGTCCAAAAACCCTGTGGATGTGGCACTGGAGGACATGGGTTAGTGATGACCTTGTGGGGCTGGGGTCATGGTTGGATGTAATGATCTTAAAGGTCTTTTCCAATATGAGTGATTCCATGAATCTATAAATCCACTTTCCCAGGCATATGGCTGACATCTGTCCCCTGCACTGAACATGGAGGACAGTGGGATTTAGGATGGACAAGGACATCCCAGGGATCCTGCAGGGCTGAGCTCCCAGGACTATCTCAGCTTCATTCCTTAAACATTATGGGGTTGCAGGGGCTGGCTGGCTGGGTTTGAACAATTCCCAGGCAGCCCCATCCTCCTGGAGCTCATAGATAGATCAATAATTCATCCTGAGCACAGGGTGAGGATTCTCCAAAACCCACCAGTGGGATTTCAGCTGTCACCCAAACATCACCTGTGGCATCTTCCCACCTCTACTTTCAGATTTCCTTTAAAAGCTTCATTTAGATGGAAAATTATATTTTCAGCACATTAATTAAATCCTAATTGCTGATTATAAACATATTTACTGAGGTCTAACAACTATGGAACAAGTGATGTCTTACTCCTCCCTCCTTCCTGGGATTCAGACCTGCAGAGAGGCTGTTCCAGTGAGGAATTGGCGTGTGGATGATGTGCAGGCAGCAGGCACCGAGGAGCCACTCTCCCAAATGGGAGCAGACAGCTCGTTATGTTAATGAGCTGCTGGCTGATGATGAGGAACACATTGATAAGGTTTGGGACTGATAGGGATCTCCTGTGCTCAGTAGCTGTGAAACCTCAATCAATGTGTTTCTCATCAGCAGCCGCCATCCCCTGCACATAAATAACATTCCCGATGTGGAGAAGAGCCGCACTTCCCAGAAGTTAATAAGGAATCCCAGCTCCCCACCTCCCATTCCCGTCCCCGCCACAGCGGGAATGCCGGGATGGGGCTTTGCCTCTCTCCTGCTGCCCACATCGGTTCTGCAGGGCCCCCACAGAGACCTGGGCCTGCTCCGGTGGCATCCAGAGAAGAGCTCTGGGCCACTTGGGTTCCCTGAGTTCTGTATTCCATGAACATCAATATTCCATGAACTCTCACGTGGTTGTTTCGAGGTCTGAGAGCCACAAGGCTCTCAGGACAGTCTTGCTGGAGGATGTCCCTCTCTCCTGACTTCCAGCGATGCCTATCCAAGGTTTTCCATGCTGGAGAAGGCAGGGATGTGCCCAGTGCCTGGGTGGCTGAGGGATGGGGAGCTGGTGGCTTTTTCACCTCTGCCTCAAGTTGTTCTCGGCTACTTGGTGTCCTCAGCCTGGCCAGACACTGATTTGTCCTCGAAATCCCTCACCTTCTCTCACCAGTTTTCCAAACTTCAAAGCTTCCCATCTGTCTTCATTACCATCAATCCCCCATCTATCCTGCCAGCTGTTTCCTCTTCCTGGGGGTTTGTGCTCAGCTCTGACCATCATTTAAAATATATATATATATATAAATAGATGGACATTTGACCAAAATTATTGCCTGAAGAAGGAGCAGCTTTTTGGCTGATTCATAAATTTTGGTTGAAGAATTTCCTGGTTTCATTCTAACTCCTCCACCTGGTTCTTCCTCAGCAGCCTTGGGGCCATCAGCCTTTCCCCAGCAACACAGATTCCCCTTCGTTAGCAAGAAACCTCATTTAGCCTCATCAAATGCTGTTTATGATTTATTAAAAATATGGATATTGATTTAATACCAATATCCAGCTATGACGGACAAAGACTCTCTAACAGTTTAAAGTTAGAAAGTGTATGTTTATTACGACGCCGGGCAGCGTGCGGGATAGCTCCCAAATACACATGCGCCATTTACAGATGATCACAGGGTCTTTTTGTGTACAGGAGTATTGAATACCCAAAACACAAATGCATATTCATATCTCTGGTACATCCCATTCCCCGCTTCGTATGGTAATTAGCCAAAAAGCCATTAAGCATGCGTAGTTTGTTCTTTGAAATGGGTCGGTGGTCCTTTTTATGGGGCGGGGTCTCAAAATGATGAAGTAAGATGGGTCTTCCTCGCTTTGACTTTTTAACCTTTTAGTGTTACGTGACAACTGAATCCTGTTTTTCCAGGGCTGTTTGATTTATGATTGTATTGTATTCTTGGAGTCTATTGATTAGTCAGAATACATAAACAGGCCTCATGATTTATCGGTTCCTTAAATCCGGCTACTGTTAGTAGAGGGAAGTTTATCTATCTTACCTCAGCAATATCTAGTTTAACTAAAGTCTTTAATTCTTAAAAATTAATGTCTCACTTCAGCCCAGCAGTTAAATCTTTAGGTAATGCTACATCTCTACTAGAATTTTATTCCCAAAATAAAAGAGTTCAGAGGAAAATTTCTTCCCTGGGAGAAACCCTGTGCTCGGGGTGATGGGTGCTTGAGGGGATGGGGATAGGGGACAAAGGGGAGGCCGATGCCAAAGGCAGGCAGAGGAGGAGCAGATGATGATGAAGTCAGGGAGAAAGAAGAGGCCAAAAAGGCCTGTTTTGGGGGGAAAAAGAAAATCAAGAGGGCTGAGAGCATAGCGGGTGACACAGGGTGCTCAGCCCACACCTCGTGAATACCACAGAGTGGCAGGCAGAGAATTGCTTTATTATTTTTCCTTTCAGCTTTCTTCCCTCCTTTTATCTTTGATTGTGAAACAAGCTGATTTTAATTAAAAACCCTTCCAATTAATACTGCCCTGGAGTTTTCATTTCCTGGGCTTTGGTAATTTGCCAGCTCAGGTTCGGGAGGTTTTGTGTTCCTTCTGGGGAAATAAATAACAACAAGCAGGGTGAGTCGGGAAGAGGAGCAGAATGAGTTGGGAAGGGTGGCTGAGGGGAGGAGAGGAGTGGCTGTGCAGGGGGGACCCTTGTCCCTGTTTGGGGAGGGGGAGGTGCAGGGGGGGCTGCACGGGGGGATCGCTCCCTGTTTGGGCTGAAGCCACAGCCACATCTGGCACCTGCCACCCTCGCTGGGTTTTGCAGGCACAAAAATGGGCAGAGGCTTCCCAATGACTCCATCAGAACATGCCCCACTGTCCATTGATTTCCCACTGCCTGTTCAGGAGAGAGAAGCAGAAGGAATTGACCAGGTTTTGGGGCTCCAGCCCTTCCCTGGAACATCCGTCATCCCCTCTTTGCTGACCAATGACCCCCGGACAGCAGTGGGGTGAGTTCTCCTCTTCTCTGGGATGAAGCAGCAGGAATCATCCAGGATTTTGGGGCTCTAGCCTGTGCCCAGGTCCAACCACCATCCCCTCTTTGCCGACCAGACCTCTGAGCGAGAGCAGGGTGAGCTCTCTTCCCCGGAGCTCCCGGAGCCGCAGAGGTGGCGGAGGGAGCCCAACCTGATCTCCTGGGACACTGGCAGAGAGGCCGGAGGTTACGTGGGACCCCCGGACCCCTCGGGCACATCCCTATCTCTCTCACACACGCCCACAGCTGCACGTGGACAAAAGCCCCAGGAAAAGAAAAGGAAAAAAATCTTGTGGAAATCCTTTATTATCCTCAATTCCATCTATTGTTAATGGGATCGTGAGTAGGGAGTGTTTGGAGAATTAATTTGTGATAAATATTTATACCCCGTGTTTTGGGGCTGCTATCTGCAGAGTGCGCCTGTTTGATCTGGTGTTGGGCTTTCTTGACGTCATTTACATCTCCTTTCACAGCAGCGCTTGCTTGTCCGATAGCAGCTATCACATAATTAAGTTTCTTTTGCTTATCCCTAATTCTGTCAAACCACCTACTTATCTCTAATTTCCTCTCCATTACCCTCCTTGGGGGAGCTTAGATCTCTAAGGCAGGCCAGGGACGGCTCCGAGCGCACCGCCGGAGCCCCCAGCCCGGGCTGGCAGCTCCCAAACGAGCTGTGACGAACCCTGCTGGGGACATTTCTCATGCTAGGGACAAGCCACAGGCTGAGCCGCAAAGCGGGAGAGCCCGGGACTGTGCCGGGCAGCGATCTTGGGATCACTTAAAAATAAAAGGCTGCAGCAAAGCCACGGGGTTTTTAAATCCTTCCTTAGTTTTATGTCCCTCCTGCCGCGCCTAGGATGGGGCATTAACGGGGCCGCTCTTCCCGGGGGCTGCCCCGGCTGGAAATCTGAGCTCCTGGAGTGTCGCTCCGCAGGCAGCTCCCCGTAAACGCCTATAGGACACAGGTCAGGGACGCGAGCTGACACAGCAGAGCCAGGCAGGGCTCGGCTCAGCCGCTAAGAAGGATTAGATCTGATCTGAGTGAGCGATATCCCAGCAAGGGGACCTGTGTGAAGAATTAATGTTCTGTGCCCATCAGGATGACAAAACCCGGCTGGTCCCAGTCTACTGAAAATGGCCAAACCCACCCGCCTTTTATCCCTCGGAAATCTGCTGAACAACTTCCATGGGCGCTCCCAGAGGGCACAGCTCCTTCGTGGCCTCCCCGCTGAAGAGTCACCGTCCCACGGGAGCGACACTTGGCAAGGCTGAGACCGAGCCCTTCCCCCAGCCCTGCCTAAAATCCACTGCTTCCTGCCCAGCTTTTCCCCAGCTATTTATAGAGCAGGGCTGACAAGGTGTCCCTGAGAGGAGCTTTCCCCTGGGAAAGAGCTGCCTCCATGCCTTGCCAAGGCATTGGTGGGACAAACACTGTCCCAGTTCTCCCAGTGCCACAGCCCAGCCCTGCCCGGCTGTGCAAGGGGTCCCTGGAGCTGCCTTCCCTGTACTTCCCATCCTGTACTGCCCACCCCGGCACTGCCCACCCCAGCCCACCCCAGCCTTTGCATCCTTCCAAACCGGCCCCAGGGACTGGTCCCAGTCCAAACCTTGAGGCAGAGGTTTTTACCAGGATTTTCAGTGGTGAGATGTTGATTAATGTGTCTGAGCCTTCGACACTTCCCAAACCTGGTGAGAATCATCCCCACACCGTGGCGGGGACAGAAGTCACCCAGCATGTTGAGGGCAGCCATGTACCTGCCTGGTCACCCTCGGGAAGGATCCAGGATGCTCACTTTTAGGGATGCTGCTCCCTTCCCCTGCTCTCTCCTCCCCACACACCAGCTCCAACTTCCCCGGCAGCCCCACCTCCCTCCTCTGGAAAAAGCAGGGGTGTCCAGGGCCAGGTTGGATCTGGCTTGGAGCAACCTGGGATAGTAGAAGGTGTTCCTGCCCATGACAGGGGTGGAATGGGATGAACTTTAAAGCCCCTTCCAATCCAAACCATTCCAGGAATAAAAGCAGATTTCTCACCACAAGCAGCAACTGCCCTCAACACCTTCTGTGTCCCTGCCCTTCCCCAGGCACAAGGACTGTCCCCGAGTCAGGGATGGCATAGGTGGCTTGTCCCACCCTACCCAGATCCAAAGGAATTGCTCCCGGGGACACTTACAACATCCCCATGAAGCCAGGAACAGGTCTGCCAGGATCTCTGGGAGGGATGCAGCCCCTTGGCTCCAGTCCCAACTGCATCTGTCAGGGGCCAAATTTGGCCTCATGGGAGGAACTGGGTATCTGAATGCAGACCGGGATTAGGAGGGATTTGTGCCGGGGCTTTACCTGGCCACTGCTCCCCAGAGCTGTCAACCCTTTCAGCAGCACTAAAATTCAATTAGTTAAAACAAGTGTGATTCCAGACAGTTTGTGCCTCACACATTTGATCCCTTCTATTGCTCAGCCCTGCTCCAAACCCCACCAGCAACATCCAAGCTGACTCCCACCAGTTCCCTGGTTTATTCTACCAGGATTAAGGCAACCCTACGGTCTCCAGCTGTTTTGAGGTCAGGCCTGGATACATCTTTATATTCCAGCTTCATGTTTAAGTGGAAAGTGGCCAAATTGACAGAGCTGTTTCAGGGAAGACAAGGCCATTGAGGTCAGTGACGGTCCTGCCAGCTGGAGGGATGCTGGGGACTCATGATTTGCTCGCAAAGCTCTGGCCTGTTGTCTTAGCCTCACTTGATGTCCCTGAGGGGTCTCCTGTGGAAGGCCTGACTCCAGCAGGAATGTTTGATTTCTTGGCAGAGAGATGTAGCAATCTGTCCTGGAGAATTGCAGGAAGATTTTGTGTTCAGCATGGGTTATCCATCACATCCCTTCATCATCCAATGTGCACCCGCACTTTGGCTTTCACAGATAGACTCTCCCCTAAACACTGGGGGCCCCGCGGCCTTCTGCAGCCAGACAGGGGCTAAATACAGAGCCACATCTTTCAATCGGTGGGAACCACCCTCCTAGGAGCAGGGAATTGGTGAGGCCACACAAGGAGCCCAGCTCTGCCCTACCGGGTAACCAGAGGTGTGATGGCACCACCTGGGTTGGCGGGTGATGAAGTGGTGCCATATGACATACAATGTGATAAGATGTGATAAGATGTGATAAGATGTGATAATGTGAAAAACGAGGTTTAAAACAACTCCTAAAAGTTAAAGTATAAAGTTAGAAAGTATTAGTTATATTAGTTATAGAAGTGTAAAGTTAAATGTTAGAAACTCTTTGTACTCATTTTTGTAATATATCTTCGTGACCTGTCAAGCAAGAATGTCGTTTCCATGGCAACGTAAGACTCCTACACCTCTCTACTCTGCCTGGCTATCTCACCCCCCCTGCCCCCGTCTCCTACTGTAACACCCCTTATGGTAATTAAAGATCCCAGGATGAAACACCTCAGGAAAATCGGGACAACTTCCAAAACAAACAGTAATTAAGACTCTTTGACAACAATTTAAAACAAAAAGAATAATAACAATAAAGACTGAAGAGTACAGGCCAATTGATGCCAGGACCTTTTGATCTCGCCGTGACCAGAAGAGCAATCTGAACATCCAACTCATCAGTGGAAATCACACTGGACTTGGAATTGTCAGGAGAATGCTCCCGTGAGGGGGGAGGCTAATTCCCCACTCAGCTGTGTGCAGCAGCAGTGTGTCCAGCCCCCCCTCCTTCTCAGCACTGCGGTGGAGGCCACCCCACCCCCCCTGAGGCGCCTGCTTCTAAAAGAGCTATACTTTAATAAAGGCATTTAAAGGAGGAAACATCGTCTCCTGCCCAATTTTTCTCAATAAGATGTGATAAGATGTGATAAGATGTGATAGTCACCCATCAGCCATGCTGGTGTGTCTGGCCAGGGACGCTCCAGGAGCTTGACCCTGGTGGGACAGCCAGGGCCTGCCTGGAACAGGGTTTTTCCTGAGCCAAATGGGATGAGTCAAGAGGAGAGTTCCTTAAATAAACATGGGTTTGCTCCCAGGTTAACATACTGTCTTGGTTTGGCAAGAGAGGTATCTGCCAGGGAAAGCTGGAGTTTCCCTTGGAATGGAGAATGTATACCACCCCCCCCCCTTCCAAATTATTACAATTTTGCAATTAAAGGCTTTTCAGGCAAAGATTTGGGAATAGGAATAACAGTTCTCTACTAGAAATATTAAGAATACAAATGTAGTAGTACAAAAAACCAAGCAAACAAAACAAACAGAAAATCCTAGAAACCCTGACAGAGTCAGAAATACAACCTGACGTCCTGTTGGTCAGAGTGCTGGAAGCAGTCCAAAGTAAGCCCTCCTGGAGTGGCAGATGTAGTTCTGTTGGAGTAGAGATAGTCCTTGTAGAAAAAAGGGTCCAGTAATGGCGAGATGGGTCTAGTCTTCCTTCAGGAATCCAGTGGAAAACCAGTGCCTGCCATTCCTACATCTCAGTTTTCATCTGTGTAGGAATGATTTGGCTCCCCCCACTGGGTGGAGCATCTCACAATGGGATGATGTAATGTGTCATGTTATTGGTGAGCCTTAATGGCCCATTACCAAAAGATATCCCCATGGAGGGTGGAAAGATATAAGGAACAATGCCCTACCTGGTTTTAACAGCTGGCCCATTATCAGAAGAGCCGCTGCCCCTCTCCCCCCTGGAGTTACAAGAGAGAAAGAAAACACGTCCCCAACTGGTTTCAACAGATGGAATAGAATAAACATTTTTGGTTACAAAACCCAAGACACACACCCTTTGTGATGGTAATGAAGAGCAGCAGAAGGGTCATGCAAAGAAAGGGATGAAAGCTCCATCCATCAGTTCCTTGGAAGACTGTGTGATTTATGGAACTCCCCTGCACATCAGGGGCTGTGTGGGGCTCTGGCTGTCCCCGGGAACCAGCAGCATTCAGGCTCATTGTCCACATGAGTGAGGGATAACGAGGTCACCCTTTGCTGCTAGCATGTGCTGGAGGGTGGGAGAAGGTTCCCAGCCTGGCATTGCCTGGGAGGCAGCAGCTGGACTCCCCTGGCAGCCTGAGGAGCTGCCTGAAATTGGGAATCCCAGAAGGGGTTGGGCTGGAAGACCATCTCATTCCAACCCTTTTCCATGGGCAGGGACACCTTCCACTATCCCTGGTTGCTCCAAGCCCTATCCAACTTGGCCTTGGACACTTCCAGGGATGGGTTGCCACAGCTCCTCTGGGAAACCTGTGCCAGGCCCTCATCACCCTCACAGGGAAGAATTCCTTCCCAATATGAAACATAAATTTTTACTTTAGTTAAACTAGATATTGCTGAGGTAAGATAGATAAACTTCCCTCTACTAACAGTAGCTGGATTTAAGGAACCGATAAATCATGAGGCCTGTTTATGTATTCTGACTAATCAATAGACTCCAAGAATACAATACAATCATAAATCAAACAGCCCTGGAAAAACAGGATTCAGTTGTCACGTAACACTAAAAGGTTAAAAAGTCAAAGCGAGGAAGACCCATCTTACTTCATCATTTTGAGACCCCGCCCCATAAAAAGGATGTCCTGGGTTGACGGTGCCTCCTATCCCAATCGTGCAGCTTTGTCTCTGTGTACTACATTGTTATGTCTAACAGCTGTCCCCCCCCCTTCGGCGGGCTGTTTTGCCGCGGCGGGGCTACTTGTTCTTTGGGCTCTTGTTTTTTTCTCGGCTTTTGCTGCTAGCTCTGCTTTCGCTGCTGGCTTTTGCCTTCGCTGCTGCCTTTTGCTTTCGCTGCTTTCATTTTTTTTTCTTTTTCTCTCACTTTTCTTTCTTTCCACCCCCCCCCGGAGTTCATTGGACCGGCTCCGGACCTGACCTGGGAATATCTGGGGATCTCCGAGACCCGCGAGAGAAGCTCTGCGCCCTCCCTTCACAGCAACTGCCTGAGTATCATCTTATTTTTCTTTTCCCTTGTGTTGGGGAGTGTTTTTGTTAATTTGTCAATAAATAGGTTTTTTCCACTTCTCCTCTGAGGAATTCCTTCCCAAAGCCAGAGCTGGGGGGGGAAGGGGTGGTGGAGGTTTGTTTTCTGGGGGGCTCCTTCTGGAGACCTTCCCCTAATTTGTCCTAAACCAGGACAAAGGACCACCGACCCATTTCAAAGAACAAACTACGCATGCTTAATAGCTTTTTGGCTAATTACCATACGAAGCGGGGAATGGGATGTACCTGAGCTATGAATATGCATTTGTGTTTTGGGTATTCAATACTCCTGTACATAAAAAGACCCTGTGATTATCTGTAAATGGCGCATGTGTATTTGGGAGCTATCCCGCACGCTGCCCGGCATGGTAATAAACATACACTTTCTAACTTTAAACTGTTAGAGAGTCTTTGTCCGTCATAGTTGGATATTGGTATTAGATCAATATCCATTTTTTTAATAAATCAAATATCCCATCTAACCATGCCTTCTGGCAGTGGGTAGCCATTCTCTGTGTCCTGTTACCCTATGTCCCAAATCCCTCTCCAGCTCTCCTGGAGCCCCTTTAGGCACTGGAAGGGGCTCTGAGGTCTCCCTGGAGCCTTCTCTTCTCCTGGCTGAACACCCCCAATCCCCTCACATCTCATCCAAGTGCAATTTCTCTTCCCCACGTGACACATCCTGGTGTCTCTTGCCCTCTCCCAGAGCTTCTTCTCTCCCAATGCAGGGTGAGGGCAGCTCTGATGGCTTTTCCCAGCAGCAGCTGGGGCTGGGGCACCTTTACCTCAGGAACTCTGCAAAGCTGCTTCTCCTGCAGTCCAATAATGCCACTTCCATGCGTGACTCATACTTTTCCCCCTGCCTTGGTCTTCCAGTTTTCCTAATTACTGCGAGCTCTGTGACTGGGAGCATGGAATGTTCCAGCACGGTGTGTGTGATACACCTAACAGGGAGTGGTCCCAGCCAAAAGAGACTCGGAGCTTTTCTGGCATCAGCCTGTGACCTGGAGAGCAGCCAGAAAATCTCACCAAGCTCATTTTTTCCTTTTCTTTCATCCTTGGACTCCTTTCTTTCCCTCTGCCTCTCTGCTCCCTCCCCGCTTCCCTCCCAACAAGGCTCAGCAGCACCTTTTTATTACTCATCAACACTTTTGCTATAAAACCTCCCTGAAATCCCAGCCTTGCTGCAGCTCCAGCCCTGCCACAGTATGGTCCCTGGGAGCCACCTCCATCCAGAGCCATTGGCATGGCAGGGGCTTCATCTGGGGCACAGCAAGATTCCCTGGGACACACTGACTGTCTCTGGGACACACCAACCTCCTGTGGGACACACCAATCTTTCCTGGGACATGGTCAGATATTCCTGTGTGATTTAGGAACTTCATTTCCAAAGGGATTCATGTACAGAGTTGGACACTCCTATAAAAGTTGTGTGTGTGTCCATCCATCCGTGCATGTCCATCCAGCAGCTCCCACTTCCAGAGGGAAGGGGGCACCCCAGGGTGGGATCCTGCCCCCATTTACCCCCTTATTCCTGTGCCTGGCCCAGGCAGTGGTGGCACTGGTGGGAATGGAGAGGGAAGGAGCTCGTGCAGGGGTAGCTGGAGGGCTCCTGATGTGCATGGAAATAATCTGGCATCCCACGAATTTCTCTGGAAGCAGGAGCAGCAGCACTGGGGCTGTTATCAGCTGTAACAGGTTAGTGTTAGACTCAACAGCCAGAGGGGAGGGAGCAGGGAGAGCAGGATGCAGCCTTGGCAAAGCCGGGTGGCAGCCCCATGGACGGTGTGTCCCACAGGAATGTCCCTCCTCTCCCAATGTCCCCTCTGAGCCACAGGGCAGGATGCTCCAAACCCTTCACTGTGTTCACACAAGTCCCCACAGCACCCAGGCAGCCCAGAGGGAGGAGCCACCAGGGCCTCTCACTGGTGTCACCCTCCCACTGACAGTGTCACACTCCCATTCACAGTGTCACCCTCTCACTCACAGTGTCACACTGCCACTCCCACGGTGGCTGCAGACCCCTGTCCTGCTCAGAGTGCCTGAGGGTGCAGACAGGGATGAGGAGGCACCATCCAGCAGAATCCTCACTCCAGAGGTGGCACAGGCACCAACCTTACCCCAGAAATCCCTTCAGATCCCAGTGTTGGCTCTTGCATTCCCAGCCCTCTCCTGCCTTTCTCTAGCCTTGCACACAGGTGATGCTCTCATGGTGCTCCAGCAGCCTTCTCCTTGTCCCTGCTGAAACTCAGGGTTCATTGGCCTGGTGGCCCTGACAGGACACTGAGGAGCAGGATGGGCCACACCAGAGGTCACAGAAAATGGGACACCCCCATGACTTTACAGAGGCTGCACAGCCTGGTGTGAAACTTTTCCATCCCAAACTAGGTGTCCTGGGCCAGGTTGAGATCACAGCCCTCAGACCTTCCCTCCTAAAGCAGCCGGGCAGCATCATCCCCTCCCTGTGTCCTTAGGGGCTGAGGTGACAATTGTGCAGCCTGCAGGGCTGAGGTGACAATTCTGCAGTGTTTGGCACAGGGACACACTCAGCCAAGCAGTGCCAGGAGTAGGGAAGTGCACACAGTGTGAGCACAGCAGATGCTTTGGACCATATCCCTGAGCAGCATTTTCCTGAATTCTTCATCCATGAGATCACAGATCAAGGCAGAGCTGGAAGCAGTGGTCAGATCCCTTTTTCACAGCCCTCAAACAAATTCCCTAAAAGCTTCCCCTGTGTGTGCACAGATTAAGTCGTTAATGAATATTTTTGCTAAGCATCAGAAATTTGGCTGGCGCTGGAGCTCGGCTCAGCCAAGACCTTGGAGATTTGGCTGGAAGAATTTGGCAGCAACCAGCAATGGAGCCAGGGGCCTCCAGAGCTGTGGAGACACTGCATCATCCTGCCACTGTTCTAGGGTCACTGGGTGGTTATCCCTCTGCTGTCCTGTCAGGAGTGTGCCAGGGAGGGGTCACAGCCAAGGCTGAGTCCTCCAGGGAAAAGGGGAGAACCTGCAGGGATGCTCAGCCCAAGGACAGACACCAGACAGGCTCCCACATGGAGAAAGGAAGGATCCAGGTCACTGCACACCTGGCAGGGGATCCCAAGGCTGGGCTGTGATGACACAGCTGGGACACATCTGTGGGGCTCCAGGTCCGCCTGTGCCACATGGTGTGGCTACACTCCCGTACCAGAGCCACCGGAGTGTGGCACTTCCCCAGGTAACCCTACCCTGCCTCGGACCCAGCCCTCACTCCTCCCCGCCTGATGCTCTGTCCCATGTCCCAGGCAGCCACTCCAGCAGCTCCGCGGATGCTCGGGATTGGCAGGGATGGGCTGGAATGTCAGGATGGCACAGACTGGGCTGTGGGAATGGCAGGCACAGGTTGGGCTGTCTGGAAAAGAAGGGGCCTGCAAAGAAGGAAAAGAAAAGAGAATAAAACAATCTTGGTAGGACAGGGGGTTGCTCCAGATCACATTTTCCAGACATGATCTCAGGCAGCTTCATGGATGTTAATTGACTTCTGCCCTTCCTGGGGGATGCACTGAGGTACTACAAATAATGGTATTACCAGAAGCATCTGTACAGATAAATTAATTAGGGGCAATATTTGAGAGAAGGAAAGCTGTTGGGATATGGAGCAGGAGGTGGTGGATGAACCTGCTCACCCACACACACCATGGCACAGTTCAGTCAGGCCACTGTAGACTTCCGTGGACTTATCCTGACTTATCCTGCCTCAGAACCAAAGCCTGCCTTACCCAAAGCTAAACAGCTGCTCCATGGAAAAGCTGGAAGTAAAACCCAGCTTCTGTAGCCGCAGGGAGGGGAGGGTACCCTAATGCTACATCCCTGGGCACAGGGGTACAGGATACAGACCCTACAGGCTGCCCTGAGCCTGAAGGATCCCTGCTGGGTCTGGGCAAAGGAACAGCAGCTCTGTCAGAGGTTCCAGGCTGGTGTTTTATGAACTGAGTGGTTTCAGCCTCTGCAGAGGGAAGATGTGGCCACAGTGACCATGAACGGTCTGGCAATAGTCACACTGATGGCTATTTTGGGAGAGAATTGTGTCCAAAAAGAGCCACCAAGAACAGTGGGGAGAAAAGCACAGCCCTGGGTTGTGCTGCAGTTGAAGGTCGGATACTATCTGCTCTGATTTCCTGCGATTCTCTCCATATGGATCCCGGGCCAACAGCAGTGGCTGGAGCACTGAACAATGGCTGTAGTGCCCATCCCACCAGCCCCAAGCCCTATCAGATCCTGCAGGGACACCGGGGCCTGGCCGGGCTCCTACCACTCCCAGATAAGGCCCTGCATTGTCTGCAGAGTTTATTTCCATCCACTTTTGGCAGCTGAGGGCCTCGGGACATTGGGTGAGGCAGCTCCTGTTTTGTTGGACTTCCATATTCCTTTCTGCTCTTCCTTCTAAACAAAGCCATTATCAGTGCCCTGATCTCACTGGGGGACAGGGTGAGGGACACTGTGGGACACTGCCTGCAGAGCCCTTCCCAGCCCCCTCATCCCCTCCATCCATCACCTGATGCTGGGATGAGGCCTCTGCTCATCACCTGGGAGTCATGACAGGGCCCCTCCATCCATCACCTGGACACAGTGATGGGGCCCCTCCATTCATCCTTGAGGCACTGTGACAGGTGGAGGCCATTCAGCTGAATTCTCGGAGTACTTTCTGCTTTCTCCAGAGAGATCAAAAAGAACAAAACTATTCCAGCATAACAAAGTCCTGGCTACGACTGAACAGACAACAGGTCCATGGTCTGCACAGATCTGGGAGGTGGGGAAGGAGGAAAGGAATATGGGTCTCCAGCCACCAGAGCAAGGCTGGAATGCTCTGGCTGGGGGCACCTGGAAGACACTGAGCGGTGGAAAATTTAACAGGGCCCTGGGTCTCCTCTTCAGCAGGTTGGCTCCTCCAGGCAGGAGCAGCATTGCTGGAGGGATGTAAGAACAGCCTTGGACAGAGCCCAAGGACAGAGCCTTTCCAGACCCCTGATCCAGCATCAGAGCATGAGCTAAATACCACTCAGAGCAGGGATGAGGAATGTGCTCCTGCACAGGGAATTGGTGCCGGCAGCTCCTGGGAGCAAGGTGCTTGTTATCCAGAGCAGGCACCCAGACCCGGCCAGAGAGCACATTTTTCATCCTAACCCCCTCAGATGCTCTGGCTCATCTGGAGCTGCTGTTTTGTTCATCACTCCAATTCCAGCATGTTCGCAGAGCTCAGCCAACACTAATTACAGCTGGAGAGGGAGGGATGGGAGCGTGGAGCAGCCATCTGGATGCTGGGAGTCAGGGAGGCTCCCTGCCAAGGCTCCACGTGCTTTTGTACTCACTCATTGTTTGGCTGTGCTGGTTTTTCCCAAGGAGTTGAGCAGATGGATGGGAGCACTCCCTGGATGTGCCCATGATCACATGGGGCCTTAAAATTACACTCAGGATGGGAGCTCTTGGGAGAAGCAGAGGTGGGAGGGTCTTGCTCTATCAGCAAGAAATGGGGAGGGAACTGGGATGCAGAACAGCCAAGTGGGGGACTGGTGGTCTCTGCCTGATGCAAGCCACAAAGTCCAGGAAAACCAAAGGTATGTCCTGGTTGGAATAAATCCTGATGCCTCTGGAGAGAAGCTGCAGCAGTGTCCTGGGAATTCACTTTGCACAGGAGTCTCTTGTGCTCCCAGGTAAGATCATCAGTGAGGCACAGGATGGGCTTCAGCACCTCCAGAGCTTCTGGATGTGGCCTCAGTCTCCCTTCCTGGTGGCCTCCTCCTGCAGGAGCATCCCTGAATTCCCTGAGCTGCTGGAATGCCAATCTCCCCCAGGTGCAGTGATGCCCGAGTCACCTCGGCAGCCCCTGAACCTCAGCCCACCCTCACAGGGCAGCTTGGCTTCTCCTCTGGAGTCCCCACATGGTTCTGTGAGGGATCCCAGTGTCCCTTCCTACTGGGAGGTGACATTCCAGGTCACAGGGCTCTTATCTCTGTGCTAGTGGTAGGTGGGAAGGGATTGGGTCACCAGCTCCCCCAGACGCAGGTGAACAGAGGGAGAAGAGGCCCATGACACCCAAAAAAAGTCACCCCAAGGGTTTTTTTGGTGCCTTCTCTGAAAAAGCCATTGCAGGGCAGTGCCCACCCTGAGTGAGATCCCTCACATGATCCTGTGGTGCTGATGGTGCTCCAAGGGCCCAGGAAGAGGGAACTGGAGCTGCAGGAGATGGAGAAATTGGGGCTGAGAGCGGCTGGAGCAGAACAGCCACCTCAGAGGGGATCAATGTCTGCTTTAATGCAGGAAATTCCCACCTCACAAACCTCTCCTCAGTTCAGGTGGGCACCAGGATGATGGGACGGTTCTGGAGGTTCATGGGAAGTAGCTGGATACAGGCAGCACTCCCAGGTAACATTTGTGAGAGCTCTGGAAAACGCTTTAACAGGCTGGAATGAAAAGCCCCATTTTCCTCGGAATGAGGGAATTCTGGAGATATCAACACTCCCTTATCACTGTGGTGGCTGTAGAAGCAGGGGCACCTCATCATGTGCAGCTCTCCAGGGAGAGGACAGCCCATTTTCCCACATTCCATGTCAGTGGAGCCAGCTCCCATCATCCCACATAGATTAAACCGGTGGAGAGGGAAGCCAAGGAGCAGATAGGGCATTGAGCTCAGGGAGGGGCAGGTGCTCAGCTACAAGTGGGTGTGTGAAATGATCTCCCACTGTCCCTGGTTTTCTGCCCATCCCATTCCTGGTTTCTCTGGGAAAAGGCTTCAGCCCACACAGAGTGCAGAGGCAGCACAGGGGCAGCTGGAGGGATCCCATCCAAGCTGGAGGATTTGCTGACAGTGGGTAGGAAGCAAGCCTCTGTTTTTTCCAAGCCGATTGAAAAAAAAAAAAACACTGGCTCAGGCCTGGCTCTGTAGCTCAGCTCAGCTCATCCAGGCTGGGAGCCTTTGCTTTGCTCTCCTTTGGGAGGACAGGTCCAAGAGCCAATCCCTGTTCCCACCTCAGACAGGGATAGCAGTCTTTGTTCTGCTCCAGAGAGAGCCAGGAATCCCAGAAATCCCAGGGGAAGGAAGACCTTTCAAACTTATCCAGACTAATCTTCAAAGATCTGTGCAATAGCTGGGTTGAGCTGCCTGAGCTCTCCCAAAAAAAGTCTTGGTGCCAAGCTGCATGGCCCAGAAAAAACACCTCTGTAAATGATCCCAAATACCCCAGTACATCACAGTTCCAACTACTTCCCAGTTCCAACTACTTCCCAGTTCCAACTACTTCCCAGTTCCAACCACTTCCCACTTCTGCCAAGAGCTGCTCGGCCGCTCTCTGCACAGATTATTCTACATGAACTCAGCCTCCAAACTCCAAACTTCACCACTTGGGACTGCAGGAAATTCATAGGATCATTTGGGTTGCTTAGCTCTGTAGTCCAAAGAAAAGGGTGTGAATTTTCCTTCAGCTGGAAATGCTCGATGCAGTGGGAGAACCCCATGGGCATCAAATGAGCTCAGAAGAGCCCTGGACACAACCTGTTTGCCTGTGAGGTTGGCTCTCACTCATGCCTTAAGGTGTCCTGGTGGTCTGGGAGCCTCCCTGGAGGGCACAACTCACCTGCCACACATCTCCCAGTCATCCAGGAGAAGACATAGACAAGATGGAATGAAAGTAGTTTTAGAAAAGTGCCTTGGAAAAATGTAGGGAAAAGCAAAATTCTTGGGAAGGGGCTGAATGAGCCAGCACTCCTCGTGTCCCAGGGGGGATGGAAGAACAGGACCTGGTGAACTGCTCCAGCTGCAATTCCTCCCTGTTGAGAAAAATGGCAGGAGACGATGTTTCCTCCTTTTAAATGCCTTTATTAAAGTATAGCTCTTTTAGAAGCAGGCGCCTCGGGGGGGTGGGGTGGCCTCCACCGTAGTGCTGAGAAGGAGGGGGGAGCTGGGCACTCGGCCGCTGCACACAGCTGAGTGGGGAATTCGCCTCCCCCCTCACGGGAGCATGCTCCCGACAATTCCAAGTCCAATGTGATTTCCACTGATGAGTTGGATGTTCAGATTGCTCTTCTGGTCACGGCGAGATGAAAATTCCAGGCATCGGTTGGCTTCTACTTTTCCGTCTTTATTGCCGCTATTTGTTTTGTTTTAAGTGGTTGCTAAAGAGTCTTAATTACTGTTTGTTTTGGAAATTGTCCCGATTTTCCTGAGGTGTTGCATCCTGAGATCTTTAATTACCGTAAGGGGTGTTAGAGTAGGAGACGGGGGCAGGGGGGGTGAGATAACCAGGCAGGGTGGAGAGATGTAGTCTTACGTTGCCATGGAAACAACATTCTTGCCTGACAGGCCACGAAGATATACTACAAAATGAGTACAAACAGTTTCTAACATTTAACTTTACAATTCTATAGCTAATATAACTAATACCTTCTAACTTTATACTTTAACTTTTAAGAGTTGTTTTAAACTTCGTTTTTTTACACTGTGAATGAAAAAAACAGGAGAAGGCAAATGCCCAGGAATGCGGGATGGAGCCCCAGAGCTGTTTGCAAACAGGATGCTTTTAAAGCCTCGCAGGAGGCTGTGCTGGGTCTTTAATCCCTGGCAGTTCATTTGTACCTCCTAACGTTTTACTGCTGCCCCATTACCTCAGGGTCTGAGCAGGGCTGGAGCGGTGCTGGGAGAAACTCAGGAAGTTGGGAGTTTTGGGGAGATGCAGTGGAAGAGTTCTGTAGATTTTTTCTGTCACCAGCACAGCTTTGGGAAGAACACTCAGAGGCTTGAACGCTTCTCCAGACTCATGCAACCCCAGGCCAAGAAAATTGGGTGGAGATGTGGAGCAGAAGCTCTTTGGAGACCTCATCTCATTCCTGCTTTCAGGAAGGCCAAAAATCCCAACAGTTGAGCTGAAAATAACCAAAAAATAAAAGGTTAATAGACTTTCCTCGGCTGCCCAAATGTTTGGGGTCTGCAGCTGAGTGTCTCGGGGGGCTTAGAGAAGTTCACCTTTCCCCATTTCCAGATTCCCAGGGCCTGCTCCAGGGATCCTGCACAATAACGGAGCCGCAGGCACACTCAGCCAAATCTCTGGCGCAGTCAAGGAGTAATGAGCGGTTTAAATGTCATTAGGAAAGAAATTCCTCTGGGAAGTGTGTCAGGACTGTCACATGAGTCCCACTCATGGCTCACTGACCCCGATTGGGTGAACGACATCCCTGCTGAGGGCACAGCGCACTGGGAGGAGGAGGGAAACTCCCTTGGAAATGCAAATTTTTGTCTTTTGTTGGAGTAATTGGTGCGATCAGAATGGGTGGAGTGTGAAGAGCAGCGAACAGGAGAATCAGCTATAGTTATTCCAAACAAAACCCTTGGGAAGCTTCATGTCCCAGAGGGGACGAGCCCTCATCCCAGTGGAGGACACAAGCAGGATATCCTTCCAAAAAGGGGTCAAATTCAAATTAGTGGGAATTTCCAGAATATTTATTAATTTCCCTAAATGCATCAGTCTCTGCTTATACCCATTCCTGCACCTCCCGGGTGAGGATCAGCACTGAGATGTCCTGGAGAGAGGACAACCAGGCTGCTGGGAAAATGGGAATGGACTTTGGGTACAGGAATAAACACTGTTTTACAGAAAAGAGGGAAGAGGGTGTGAGAAAGATGTATGGAAAAATTCAGAGAGAATAGAAAATGAAAGAGGAATGGGCTAAAGCTGGGAATGGAAGGAAGGACAGAGAGAAGGAAAGAACCAGAGGCAGAAAGAGACAACGTGGGCCAGGCTGAGACTCAGGGAGCAGCTCCACTCAGCCCAGCAGCCCTGCTCAGCCATTCCTTCCCCCTTGCCAAGAAGCTGGAATACCTTTTCCCATCAGCACCATTTTGTTCTGCCCTGGTTTTCCCTCGCCTGCTTTGTTCTTTCCCCTTCCAAGCTCTTGCTGAGGGGAAGTGTTAATTCTTTCCAGGTGCTGTGTCTCGCCATCCTGCTGTTCCCTGCTCTCCCACTTCATGTTCTCAAGGCAGGCTCTGCTCCATCTCCCCTGGGGCAGCACCCTGATGTGAAAAACGAGGTTTAAAACAACTCCTAAAAGTTAAAGTATAAAGTTAGAAAGTATTAGTTATATTGGTTATAAAAGTGTAAAGTTAAATGTTAGAAACTCTTTGTACTCATTTTTGTAATATAGCTTCGTGACCTGTCAAGCGAGAATGTCGTTTCCATGGCAACGTAAGACTCCTACACCTCTCTACTCTGCCTGGCTATCTCA
>JANPWX010018524.1:47867-78929 GCA_024734555.1 Trochalopteron elliotii | reverse complement strand
GGGGGGAGGCTAATTCCCCACTCAGCTGTGTGCAGCAGCAGTGTGTCCAGCCCCCCCTCCTTCTCAGCACTGCGGTGGAGGCCACCCCACCCCCCCTGAGGCGCCTGCTTCTAAAAGAGCTATACTTTAATAAAGGCATTTAAAGGAGGAAACATCGTCTCCTGCCCAATTTTTCTCACTGAGAGCCCTGAAAACAGGCAGCTCTTCCCAATCCTGAAAAAATCAGACCTGAGGCTGCAGCTTTAGCTTTGCTGCTATTCCTTTGCCATGGATAGTCTGTGTTCAGAACTGAGGGGGCACCAGCCACCGGTGGTGAAACAGACTCCCTGCCCACCATCCCAAAGTGCTCAGAAAATCCCAGTGGGGTAAGGGACAGGATGAGGAAGGCCACCTGACCCTCCAGGGCTTCCTGCCCTGAGCCTGTTGGGAAGGGAATAAAAGAGCACTTAACCAGCTCAGAGCCCGGCAGGAGCTGCCAGCACCTTGGAGCTGAATGTGTTTGCAATTCCTCAGCCTCCTGCCTCGCTCCTACAAACTGCCAGGATCCAAAGGTGAAATCCCTGCAGCTGCTCCCACCGTGGCCACGGCTCCGTGCAGACATTCCTGGTTCTCGGCACATAAAACACCTCGATGTTCCAGGGCAGCAGTGCCATGGCAGGGACGCTTTACGATGTGTGAGCCCAACTCCAGGTCTGGGATGCGGAGAGGGAACAGACCCTCTTTCCAAATCAGGTGAGCCCTTGGCTTTATTCCTCTCTCCAACAGACACCATCAAAGGAGAGGATGGCTCCCGGCTCCTCCTGCAATCCCAGATGGAAATTCATGTGGGGTCAGGCACAGTGCAGGAGAGAAAAGCCTTGATGAATCTGGCTGCCAGGACCTTCCCATCCCATCCAAACCCTGGACCATGGACATCCCCAAAGCACTGCTCATTCCAGCCTGAGCAACCCACTCCCCTCTGAGGGCGCATTCCCAGCATAAAGGGGATCATGGGAAGCCTGGAGAGGGAAGAGCTGGCAGCAAGGGCTGCTCCATGGCAGCACCACCCAGCCAGCATCAGCCCCGGACTGGAAGAGCCACCAGCTCCAGGAGAAGTGCCAGCAGGAACTTTCCCTGGAATGCGAGCAGATCCATCTCCCACACACCAGAACTCCCAGGGACATCGTGGTTTTCCATGATTTGGAGGTTTCAGTGGGTTTTGAAAGCCTGACCTCATTTTGAGAAGGTGTGAAAGTCCAGCCACAGCTGCTCAGAGCAGCATCCAGGAATTCTGCAGCTGGTGCCTCCCAGGCTGGCTCTGGCACAGCCTCTCCCCCTGCCCCAGGCTCCTGGGAGCCCCCATGGCCTCTGGCTGACCATGGCCAGTTTCATTTATTAATGCTTTAATCAATTTATTGCAGTAGCACTTGCAGGGAGGTCCCCAGACACCTGGGTGCTTCCAGCCAGGTCAGCCCACTCAGCTCCTGGTGATCCAGGACATGGAGCTTCCAGGGGCTTTTCCCTCTGGAAACACTTTCCAATCCCTCTTGCACTGATGAATGACATGGAAGAGACAAGTTTGAATCCCCAGGCTGAGAACAAGGTGGTGAAGAGAGGGAGACAGGGAAAGTGCCTCTGGTCCAGAGGGTAAGGCATGATGAGGTCTGGTGGTAAATATTGGGATATAGAGGAATATATATCCTATATATAGGAATATATCTATAAAAATATCCCAAAGTGAGGGCCTGGCTCCCCCTTCTCCTCTTGCCCAGAGTTATTTCACCAGCTGCTGCCTCCCATTTCCCAGGGCATCCAAAGTGGTGGTGAAGATAAGAGCATGAGAAGGAGAAACCCCCAGGACAATCCTGAGGAAATCAGGTTCTTGGAAGCAGCAAGCCAGGCTTCCTTCCCAAGCCTGTTTTCCATTTCCTACTCCTCCTCTGAAATTATCATGGATAATTTTTTCTCCCCCTATTCAGTGCCCAATCTCTAATTGGGAATGCAGCTCTGGAGCCCATGGAGGTGTTATTTTCAGCACAGGGAATGAAGATATCTCCCAGCAGCTGTCAATCCCACTGACCTGAGCTTCTGTGCAGCTGGCTTTTTTTCCCCTCTCTTTCCTTTCCAATGTTTTTTCCCACTCCCTTTTTTCCTGCAGCCAAGTTACTGTTTCATTGCTCTCTGTTGGGACTCTGACAAGCGCCGAGCTCCTCGCAGATGACACAGAGTAATTGAGATGTCCTTCTGCCGACCTTCAGTGCCTGCCAGCACTTGCATCCCTGCTGGGGACGAGGTGACAGCCAAGTGGCACCGTGTGCTCCATGCCCATGCTAAGGAGGGACAACCCTGTCCCGGGGAGGAAGGGAAAAGGGGGAAAATATCCCCCAGGAATGCAGCAGGAGGGCAGGGAATGCAACCTCGGCAGGAAGGACAGCACCAGGGGCAGTCCCAGTGCCAGACAGAAGCATGGCCACATGTGTGTCCCCAGCCACCTGCCACATGCATGTCCATATCCACTTGTCACACGTGTATTCCCATCCACCTGTCCCATGCATGCCCTCAGCCACCTGTCACATGCACGTCCCCATCCACCTGGCACATGCGTGTCCATATCCACCTGTCACATGTATATCCACATCCACCTGTCACACATGTCCCCAGCCACCTGTCACATGTGTGTCCCCATCCCCCAGGGTGTCTGCCCAGCACAAACACATCCAGGGAGACCCCCCCCCAAGCCCACAGGAAGCAGCACAAAGACCCCGTTGGTGCAGGTGCTGAAGGGGGTGGAGGCAGAGGAGCAGGGGATCATACAATCATGGAACCTCAGAATCTCTGGAGCTGCAAGGGACCCACCAGGATCATTGATCGAACTCCTGCACAGACACCCCAACAACCCCACCCTGTGCATAAGAGTGTCATCCAAATGCTCCTAGGGCTCTGGCAGCCTTGGGGCTGTGCCCATTCCCTGGGGAGCCTGGTCAGTGCCAGACACCCTCTGGGACAGGAACCTTTCCTGATGTCCACCTAAATCTCCCTGACACAGCTGCAGCCATTCCCTGGGTCCTGTCCCTGGTCAGGGATTGGTGCTGCCCCTCTGCTTCAGGGGTGCTCCATGGATATTCCAGGGGGAATATGGAGGATTCCTAGAGGGTGGGAAGCAGACTGCTCCCAGATTGTGCCTTGCCTGGATTTCTGAGGCTGGAGATTGCTGGGATGGGAATGTGCAGCCTCTGTGCCATGCTGGGAAGATCCTGGTGCCTCCTTCCCAGGGCAGGCCCCACTGCTGTTAAAAGTTACCTCAAACCAAGAATGGAGGAATTCTTTCTTCCACATCCACTGTATTTGGATGGGAATCTCCCAAAAACTTGACATCCGATAATTTCTTCGATCCCATGGGAGCTGCAGAAGATGAATCCAAGTGCAGGCACAACCTACACCATTCCCAGCCCAGGAGCTTCTCCAGAAGAAGAGGAGGTAGATTATGGAAACATTGAAAGGAGCCGGTGCTGTAAGCAAAGAGGGTTGGCAGTTGTTGTTATCACTGCGCCCAGAGATAAGCCAGGAGTGGGGGACAGGGCTTCCAAACAAATGCAAGGAGAGCCAGAGTCACTCCTGGAGAAGTTTATGGTGGGAATAAACACAGTGGACTGTCGCAGTCTGGTCCAGTGGTGAAGGTGCCGCGACCTTCCTCGCTAGAAGCATCTTTAAAAAGATACCTAGATCGACGGAGGCACAGGCACTTTCAGGTGCAGAGTGGTCAGCTCTTTGGTGCACTATCAAGTGCAGTGATTTGCTCTTTGTGAGGCTGCCTGAGCAGCAGAGCCGCGTTTTCCACTCCAGGTGATGCAGGAGTAAAAGCAGCGAGACTGGATCTTTCCAATCTCCAGGAGAGCTTCTTTATTCCTTGAGGTCCGGAGGGGAAAGGAGCTGAATGGTCCCAGGGGAGAGGGATTATACAGGGTAGCCAGGGGCGGGGTTTCACAACTTGGCCAATGGGGAACGGAATTGGGAAAGGGACCAATCAGGGGAAGGATCCAAAAAGAACCAATCAGGAGAGGTAAAAACCAGGAACAAGGGGAATAACCAATGGGGTATGAAACATTAACATAGAACTGCAAAGGCTCATGGGTTGAAGTATTTTTTCTCACCTTGAGCCACAAGGAAAACTCTCAAAGGGACTTCCCAAAAGAGAGTCCCTGCAAACTGAGGCAGCCTAGGGGCTGCACATGGGTTGAAGCACTTTTGCTCACCCTGAGCTACAAGGAAGTCTCCCAAGGGGACTTCCCAAAGAGGATTCACTATTAACTGAGGCAGTCTGGGGGCTGCACACTCTCCAAGGAAGTGAAGTGTTCTCAGTGGATGGTGCAGGGACCACCACAGTGGGCAAGGGCAGGAGGGAGGGAGATAAGGGTGGATTGGGAGCATGGAATGGCTCCACCACATCCCCACCATCAAGCCAAGGATGGGGTCCCCACCACGGGCTTTATCTTGGGATCCTGCAGCCAAGAGGGAAAAGGGAGGAAGGAATTGTGTCCATGAGCCCATGCTCCACATCCAGCTCTGAGGAGAGCTTAGGTTGCCTGTTTAAATTTCCCCTCAAGCTGCGGCAGATTTCTCAGTGTCCCTTCAAAACAAATTCACTGCAGAAAATACTTTCCGGGGATTTTTTTCCCTTAATTTTTTTTCCAGTCTCCCCTATTCATCTGATTTGGCACTAAGTCCCTGCTAGTTGTGCTTGTCCCCACAGCAATTTGTGGGAAATAACCCATTGTCCTCCCTTGCTCCCCAGCCTGGCCATGCCAACTTCCATTGTGCTGACAATTGATTCCAGGTGGCTTTCCTCATTTTTTTTCCTCAGTATATGAAAATGCCTGTACAAAATAAATCTTGGTGACTGGGATGGAGAAACCACCTCTCAGAGCTGTGCTGGCCAGCGGAGCCAAGGGTGTTCCCAGGAGTGCTGAGGAGCAGGACAGATTTATGGGAACCTTCTGAAATCCATTAGCTCCAAAACAAACTCCGAGAGATTGACAAGTCCTGCTCAGGACTGGGAAAGTCAGATGCTGGAAGCTGGAACTGGAGCACAATGGAAAGACAATTCCAGAAATCCCCCCACCTAATCCTGGGGAGCAGGCTCAGGAATCCCCAGAAGGGACACCCTGATCTGGGAACAGTCACAAGTAATTTTAAAAGCAGTGTCACTCCATAACTCCCTGATCCTAAATGCAGGTGCTGGACCTGTCCTGATCCCAAAAACCTGAGGGACAAGGAACACTTTGACCCAGCAATTCCTGGCTCAGGCTCTGCATGAGCGACTTTTAATTCCATTTGTGCTCTGGGGCTGGCCAGGAAGCCCTTGGCTATTCCAAGGAATATCTGTAATGGTTTAAAGGCATTACAAGGTACTGGAAGTTAAAATGGGAAATGTCTTAATTTTGGCTGGGAACCTTAAAAATACAAGGAAGGGCTTATGTGGGACTCAAGTGTGGAATGGGAAATCTGCTGCCTAAAAAACAGCCAAAAATAGGCTCAGCAGAGGTGGAATGGAATGGCTTTTACTGGGAAAAGGTCTTTTCTATGTCATTCCAGAGGGAAATGTCAATGCCACCATGGAAATATATACAGGAATTTATAGCAAGGAATTATTTGGCAAATTGTATCAATCAATGGTCAATGGTCTGGATAATGGCTGCAAAATGCCATTGGAAAAAGGGATGGGAGAGGCACCTGTATGGTGGGAAACACTGAGATCCAACCTGTTCTCCTGAAATAATGAGGAGAGTAAAGATTCTTTACTTCAGGGACTGGTGGGTGTCAGGAAGGGCAGATTTTCTCCATGGAAAAGGTGGCCAGGCATTGGAAGGGGCTGCCCAGGGAGGTTTGGAGTCCCCATCCCTGGAGGTTTCCAAGGAATGACGATGTGGCACTCAGTGCTGTAGGCTGGTGACAAGGTGGGGACCAGGCACAGGCTGGACTGAATGACCTTGGAGGGCTTTTCCAACCTCAGTGATTTTGGGATTCTGGGATTTTACTGCCCTGAGCATCTTAAGAATCCTCCTGCGTGGTTTCTCCTCCTACCCCACTTCCTGCAGAAAGGGAGGACACATCCACAGGGATAGAGAAGTTCATGGAGAGCCCTAATTCCACTCCTGATGTTCGCAACCCAATCTGGCCATTGTAATGGGTTTTAAGTTCTAAACCGGGCAGAAACACCAATTTATGTAGTGGTTTCACATTCGCCGAACTCTGCTAAATTTAGTGTAGTGGTCTTAGTGTTTATTCTCTTTTTCTCCTGTGAAGTAGGATTAGGAGAGGCAAAGCAGGCTCAAGCTTAAAGATAAAACAAATAGATTTATTAACACACACCAAAAGAAGGAAAAAATGAAAATCAAAATGAAAACTTTCAAAGCACTCCTCCTCCCCACTAACAATTCACTTTTTCACATACAACATAAAGAGACAAAAGCTGTAATTTTCAGTCAGTTTCACCACTTAAAATAGTCTTTCATCAGTTCTTTGGGGAGAGGAGTCTCTCTTAGAGTCCTATGGAGGAGACATCGCCAGAAGAGGAACAGTCCTCTGGTGGCTTCCATGCCACAAATCTGCAGCGGCCTGAAAGGAACCTCTGCAAACTGTGAAATCCTACCCATTAGCAGCTTTCCTAACACTGCATATAGGTCATATCTGCTTATTAGGGGTACTGTTTAAGGATGCCTCCTCTAGTATAAAATAAAGATTCTCTTCTTCTGTCTCCAAAATCATCTCAAAACCTAAAAAATCTCCTTTGCCTTAGGAGCAAAGAGCTTCATATCACTTTTAACTAGAACTTTACATCCCCCCCAACAACATTCATATGTTACAGGAAAAATAGTCCATTCTCCATAGTTTACTAGAGACGTCCAGCCAAATTAGGCTACTCCTCCTCCTTTGTTCCAAATAGTCTTTTCACTCTCTCTTCACTGACTTCAATTCCATGCTGTGTCTTTTTATAGTTCAATCACTTTGTCCGTTCTCACTCCGGGAAGGGCTAATGCTCTGGAAGTTCCATCTGCTGGCAGGAAACAGTTAAAACTTGCCCAGGTCTGTGGTGGTCATGTGATCTCTGCCGGGTGGCAGCCGCAAAGATTTCAAAGCCATGCTGGTGGGGGAGGCTGGTGGATGCCTTCTTTTCCACCCCCTCGATCTCATGGCCTGCGCTGCTCAGAGCTGCTCCCTGGGGCCCGAAGAAGAAAGCGGGGGGGAGAACATCCCCCCCCCAGCCCTGGCCGGTGGCAAGGGCAGCTGCTGAGGTGAGCTTAAAACTCATTAGATGTTAGTAACCAGGGCTTTTCCTCCCCTCCCCCGCTGCTGTTATCGGCCCGGCCATGGCCAGGCCCTGAGCTGCAGCCTCCCCTCTCCCCCGCCGGCAGCCGGGGGAAAAAGGGGCTCAGCCGGCCGGGCTGCCCCACCCCGTGGGCAGTGGCTCCCGGAGGCCCAGCCAGGCCTGGGGCAGTGGGGCCTAAGCCGGCCCCTTTTTGCTGCCCACGATGTTACCTGCTGGCTCACCAGGAGAAAAGAGGGCGGCTCGAACCCAGTCTCAGCTTTATATGGGTATTACCAAAAGTCACATTCTGTTTTCTCAGTGGTCAAACTACATGCCAATAGCCAAGAACTGGCCCCTGATAGGTCCTTGTCCTTTCCAAGCAATTCTAAGGGCCCTGACAGGGCAATATTTCATATTCCTCTTCAACTAAAAACCAAACTGTGTTAACCCATAACAGCCATGCAGCACGGAGTGGTGATTACCCTGAGCTGATATTTATCTGGAATTTTCTGGCTCAAGAGCAGTAAATCAGCCATTGCCAGGAGCATGACCCATCCTGGGAGGAGAGCTGGGAATCTTCTGGGAACTGAGGGAGAAAGAGAAGAAAATGGTCAAATTCCATCCCTTTTTTGGGAGGGTAACAGCACCAGCTGGGACCTAGGGTTGATTTATTAAAAATATGGATATTGATTTAATACTAATATCCAACTATGACGGACAAAGACTCTCTAACAGTTTAAAGTTAGAAAGTGTATGTTTATTACGATGCTGGGCAGCGTGCGGGATAGCTCCCAAATACACACGCGCCATTTACAGATGATCACAGGGTCTTTTTATGTACAGGAGTATTGAATACCCAAAACACAAATACATATTCATAGCTCAGGTACATCCCATTCCCCGCTTCGTATGGTAATTAGCCAAAAAGCCATTAAGCATGTGTAGTTTGTTCTTTGAAATGGGTCGGTGGTCCTTTTTATGGGGTGGGGTCTCAAAATGATGAAGTAAGATGGGTCTTCCTCGCTTTGACTTTTTAACCTTTTAGTGTTACGTGACAACTGAATCCTGTTTTTCCAGGGCTGTTTGATTTATGATTGTATTGTATTCTTGGAGTCTATTGATTAGTCAGAATACATAAACAGGCCTCATGATTTATTGGTTCCTTAAATCCAGCTACTGTTAGTAGAGGGAAGTTTGTCTATCTTACCTCAGCAATATCTAGTTTAACTAAAGTCTTTAATTCTTAAAAATTAATGTCTCAGGGTCACCTCAACATGACTCCAACAGCCCCTCCAGGCTCCCTGGGTCACAGGAGGTGAGAGCAGGAATCCCTCTCCATGCTGAGTCTTTATCAGCACTTAATTAAAACCTGACAAGAAGATTAACACACAGAGGGCAGTTTTAATTAACTTAAAATTAAGTTCCATTTTCCGATTGGTCACAGGGCAGAGCCACCTGCAGGTTCCACTGCAAAACCAAACTGAAATGGGGAGGTGGGAAGGGGAGAGGGAGGATCTAAACCTCTCCAGAACCTCCTGCTGCTCTGCCCTGCCCATGCTCATCCTCCTCTCCCCCAGATTCCTAGACAGGTATGCAGGTGCCAATGGCCACTGCTCCCTCTGGGCCCATTGGAGCAACTTAAATATGATTTATTTCCAAATTGCATTTATTTTTTTGAGTTTAATTTATTGAAACTCTGTTCCTGAGGACTCACAAAGCCAAAACCAGTTCTGCCCTTTTTCCCATGGGAAAAGGCTGGGACAATGTCCAGGAGTAGGGTCCTGGATAGCTGGGGCTTAATTCTGGAAGCACACGTTGTCTGTCCATCTATCCATCTGTCCGTCCATCCATCTCATGCTGCTGTTCAGGGATGGAGAAAGGGAAGGCATCAATCAAAACCATCCCTGTCCCACTCCTCCTGCCTGTTCCAGAGCAAACAGCTGGTGCAGGATGCTTCTCCCTAGGAGAGGCACATGGAAAAGGGTGAGTCCAGCTCTGACATAAAACAGGTGAAGGGAAGGCAGGGAGAGAAAAGGCATGGGAATTGGGAATACTGCCCTTCCCTCCTTGCTTCCACTGCTTTCACTTAACTGCCATGGAATGATGGGCCCCAAATTTGGGAGATGTCAGGAGCCTGGACCATCCTGTCAGAGCTGCACCTTCAGCTGCCTCACCTCTGGATGGTGATGGGGAGGGACCAGCTAAAAACAGCTCTGACTGCCCTTTAGCTCCAGGTTCCTGCTGCATGGGGCAGCTTGGGAAGCCCTGGATCACTGGGAATCCCTGAAGTCAGTGCAGGGGCACAGGGACACCTGCGATGCCCACAGGAACTGCCCAAAGCACCACCCTGAACCTCCAATCCTCCTGTCAGGAACAGCCTACATGCACCAACCCAGGGTTATTGTGAACTTTCTCCTCCTATTGTTTGTGCCGTGTCCCCTCGTGCCTCTTCCCACTGATTTCCTGACAACCTTGGGAGGAACAATGCAGCCACTGAGTATTTTTTTCCTCTGGATTTTTACAGTCGAGGAGGGATGAGGAATGAGGGTGCCCTGCTCCAGCTCCCAGCACAGCTCTGAACACTCACAGAGCTGCCAGGTTCATCCACAGAGTTCATCCAGGTTTGCTGATTCCAATGGGAAGAGCAAGGCTTGTTTAGATTTCATCCATTTATTTGGAGCATTTTCCTTATGAGTTGAGGACGAGGTAGCTCAGCTCCAGTGGGATAATCTCATCCATGCTGCAGAGCTCTCCAAAGGCAAGCTCTGCTGGACAACCCTTTTGTCTCACTTTACCTTTATTTTTTGGCTGCCTTTATATTTTGTGGTGCTCTGAATTCAGTTGGATGTGATTTAATAACCTGCTGTAGTCCAGTTTTCCAGGGAGAGGTTTGGTTGGGGAAGGAAGAGGAAATGTCCCCCCAGCATCCTTATAGATGAGGAGAGTTGGACAACAGGAGCTGGATTGGATGAGCCTTGTGAGTCCCTTCCAGCTCAGGATATTCTGTGATAAAAAAGATGGGTCTGGATGGAGGAGCAGGGAGAGGGAAGGAGCTTTCCATGAGGCAGCTGATTTCTCCGCCCCCTCCATGAGGCAGATCCTCCATCCCCTACAGAGCAGGGACTGAGGAAGCAGCAGCACCAATCCCAAAACTCCCTTCCCAGCTGTTTTCCTTCCTGGCAGGCAACAAGGGGAAGTCAGGCAGCACCAGCCATCCTCCCCTTGACCTCCCTGCTGAAATTCCCAACAGAGGAGGAGAACTCCCCATCCAATGCTGTATTTTGGGACATAACCAGCCCCTTCTCCCTCCTCCTCCACTTGAGCACTCACTGGCACAAGGCTGTGACTGACACCAGCCCTTGTCACCTCTACCCTATGCCCTAAATCCTTTCATCATCCTTGGGAACCTCCCATCCCCAGCCCATTGCCACAAGGAGCGGAAGGACAGGAGGCCATGGGAGATGGACAAGCATTTAAAATGTTCAATAGACAGAAACGGCCCATCTTGAGTAGGGGTCCCAACCTCTCAGAATATTTCAGAGGGAAAAGAGAGCCAGCCCCTCCTCCCCCACCTTGTTCCAATCTGGTGTAGGGTTTAAAGGAGGCTTCCCATAGTGAGGAGCTTCAAAGTCTCTGCAGCCCCTCCCTCCGAGTGTCCTCCTGCTTCAGTTCCACCCTCTGCATTTCAGGGCCTTTCATCCTTCCTCTTCTTCGTCCTCATCATTAGGAGGTCCCTTCCCCCCTCCTGCCCACTCCCACCCTTGCTGGAGACTGCCTTTGGTCAGGAGCCCAATGGGAACCAGCTGTCAGGCAGAGCTGGGATATCCTGGAGAAAACAGCTCAGAAATGCCTCCCCGCTGCTTCCCCCTCCATAGCAAAGACAAAACTCCTGCTGCAGAATGGCCCTGCAGATGCAAAAGGCATCCTGCAGGCCACCCTGCCCCTGACCCGCATGAGTCCCCCACTGGTGGGGTACCAGGAGCTCCTGACTCCCTTTGGAATCACCAGCCCATCCTGTTTGTCCTCCTCCTGACAGCGGGACCCTCCTGACCCTGCAGCAGGAGTGTAGGGCCCTTGTGCTGGAGCGTTCTGTGTTAATCCTCTTTTCTGGACTCCTTGCACCTCACTCCAGCATTGTTCCTCTGAGATGTTTCTGCCCTTGCTGGCCTGGGAGTGGTTGTTGTTTAAACAGCAGCAGCCACACAAGCTGCTGCCTGTCCTGCCTTTCCAGGGTGGTCTGTAATTGCTTCCTGTCCTCTCCAGAAACTGCCTTCATTTGTTTGAGTCTCTGCCTAATCTCAGGACTGAGGGAGTTGGGAATGAGAGAACCTTGTTCCAGGCTCAGGGGTGTTTCCCTGAGCTGGGATGAGCCGAGCCAGTTTTGAAGCTCCTGGTAAAGTCACAGTCCCACAGCCAGGAGAAAAGGCTGAACTTAAAATAACCCAGGCAAGCAAAGCTGGATGTAGGAGCATCCGTGGACAGCAGGGAGAGGGAACTCTGCCAACTTGAGACATTCTAGAACATGTGGTTTTATTGCAAGGGTCGTGGGTAAAAAGGGCCTTGCCTTCAGCCACCAGCCTCGGCTGAAGGGAAGTCCCAAAGAGTGAAGGAGAGAGAACAAGAGGGTAAGAGGTAAGAGAGGAGAGAGCAAGAGAGCCAAAGAGCGGTGGCAGGGGTTGGAGCGCAGGGGCAAGAGAGCTAAGAGAGAGAGCAAAGAGGAGGAGAGTTAGAGAGAGAGCAAGAGAGGAGGAGAGTCAGAGAGCGAGGTCTTTGTTACAATACATTATATCTCCTTTTGTGTTGAATATTCTAATTTACACTAACCAACCAGTACATGACACAAAACCCTATAGAATCTACATATCGCCTATAAGAACTACTACATTACCATACTGTGTTATATTTTAAACTCTAAAAACTACTCTTTAGACTATTCTCTTTTGCTACATTGACCTTTGGATTCCTTAGTCAGCAGAAGGGTATTGTTCAATCAAGAGGGATTCTCCTTCAGCTGGCTAGACTATTGTTTTCAGGTTATATAGTAACTAAGGCTCAGTATCCTACAACTCAAAGCAAGCTTTCATTTCTATTTCGATTATAGGTTTCATATTTTCAGAATCTTTTGCTAAGCAATCATATTTATAAGGTTTCCCTGATTCATCTTCCCCAACAGCTGGAGCCCTGGTTTAGGGCTTTGGTGAGACCACGGGTTCTGTGGTCTTTGGATGTGGTGGCTGGAGCCCAGGTATGTCCTGGTAGGAGCAGGAGTGGAAAAAGCAATGGGGGAATGGGGGGAGAAATGAAATGTTATTCCTCAGACTTCAGAGCTCCACTTTTCTTGGTTGTGTTATGGCCTGGGCTGTGCTTGGCGTGGATTTTTTCCAAGGCGGTTCGCACACATCCCGCTGATTTCCCAGCATGCTGATTCCCTGTCTCTGCACTGGCCTCTGAGCTCCCATTATCCTGGAGCAGGAAAAGGGATGCTGGGGGCCAGTCCTGAGCAAAGCTGCGCTGTTCAACAGGTTCCAGACCAAACACTCCAACTTTGTGTTTTCACCCTCGCTCCAAAAAGGTGAACTTTGGCTTTTTGTTGAAATGGGACATGCTGTGGATAATGGCCACTTCCAACAGCAGCTTCCTCATGGATAAACTAAAGCTTTTAAAGGAAAATGCTCCAGAGGGTGTTTCCAGAAATAAGAAACATCTTCCAGCATTAACCTACATGGTTTGTCTGGAGAAGGAAACTGGATGGGCTTTTTCCTGGGGTCTGGTTTGTGACTGAGGCAAGAGGACAGGAATGAGTGGAACAAGGTGCAGGAATAACCTGCCTTCCAACCCACATCCAATCCTGGCATGTCCCCAGGCTGTGCCATCTTCCCCTCTGCTCCAGCTGTGCCAGCTGTATCTCAGTGTCACATGGCACCAATCTGTGACAAGTGTCCTTGTTGTCCAAAGGGTCACCGCTCTGTGCTGGGGTCTCCAGGACAGACAGCCTGGAGTTAAAGCAGCCATGAAACCAAAGACAGAACAGGCCCATTCCCACCCTGAACTCCTGTAAATACTTCCCTGAATGGCTTTTCAAGCTTTTCCTGGTGCAGGAGCCTCTCACTCACACATTGCACATCTCTATGCCTGCTCCAAATGTGCAGGACGTGGCACAGCATGGATTGGGAATCTCTCAGCCTCCTGGCTCATTGGGACTGCCTGAACAGGATGTGTTAGGTCCTATTTTCTCTGTGTCTGCACATCCTTTAAATGAATGTATGGACACTCCAAGAGGGGATGGCTGTTTAAAGCCCCTGGCTGCACACAGCCCCTGGCAGAAGCTCTTCCAAATGCTTCCAACACATCCCACAGCTGCCGTTCCAAACAATTCGAACACATCCTGCAGGTGCAGCTGCCTTGGGGATGCATTGGGGCTGGCCTTTCCCATGCCAGAGCCAAGAGCAATTCCCTGGGCCATCCTGGCTGGGCTTCACTTTACAGGGCTGGATCCAGCTCGGAGGCACCTGTTTTACCCCTTCTGAGGTGCCCAGGGTGCAATGCTCACTCTGCTGCAGCCTCTACAATACAGCCTGAATCCCTCCTCTGCTTCCAGCTTTAGGATCCCACTCCAATAGCTCTAAGCCCTGCAGGCTCTCTCCCCTTTCCTGCCCTCTTCATGCTTCCAGCAGCTCAGGCCCCCTCCTGCAGAGCTCCAGGTCTGTCCCTTCACAGGGAACACTGACCAGCAAGGATGACACAGGCTCCACATGGGCTGTTCCCTATGATGCACAAAGAGAAACAAAGCAAGAGCCTATGCTGGGTGCCCTCACCATGAGATCCTGAAATGTAACATGTTCCCAGCTCTGCTTCTGCTCAGTTTCCTGCTTTCTGGCACCACATAGCACCAACATGCCTTCCCGTTCCTCTTATCCTCACCCTCTCTCCTTCCCTGAGTGCACTCAGCCTTTAACAGAGCTCTGTTCTCTTTCCTGGCCTCTCCTGCTTACCTCACAATCCCAGCTGTCAAGAGCTATCTGTTCCCAGAGGGACAACTCTGTGCTGGGATGTGCAAAGCTGGGCTTGGAGGAAAGCTGTCCAGCAGTGGAGTGCAGCTGGGGACAATGAGAATGACCATGGGAATTCCTGCTGTCCTTGTCCAGATCACCTGGGTGTGATTGCAGCTCCGTGTTCCAGGTGGAGCCCAACGCTCAGTGCCAGCCCTTCCCCTCACAGATGTCCCCATCTGCTGTGGCACAGCCAGGACAATGCTCCTCAGAGACAAAGGAAGGGGAAACTGCAGCCCTGGATTGAGGGAAAAGGACAGAACATTCCTGACAGATAAGGATCATGTTGCTTTTCTTCTCATCATGGTTCTCTGGCTGCCAGGAATGCTAAGGGCGGGCTTGGAGCATTATCCCAAAGGGCTCCAGCCCTGCCAAGCCTTTGACATTGGTGGTCAAGGAATTAATGTGGACTTTCTGAACCAACAAAGAGCTAGAATCTGATGGGTACCAGAAAGAGATGGGGGAGAGAAAAACAATCCTGGTTCTGATTACCTGGATTCAAACCCATGGCAATAAACCCAAATTTGGGAAGCAATTAGAAGGGAAGAAGAAGAGCAAGAAGAAAAGGGGGAATGAAAGAGTTGCCTGGCAGTCTCAAGGCAGTCTTTCAAGGATCAGCATCTGTAAGAAAGCCAACATATCAGCTCTAGTCTTTGGCTTTTTGTTGGACTTAACAAGGACTTTAAAATGAATCCAGTCACAACTGACAGGCCCCATATGGATCCTGTTTTGAAATCTCCTGTCCAGCTTGGAATCAAATAGGCTTGGACCACGGAGAGCTGGACAGGAGATTTCAAAGGGAAAACCAAAGGTGGGAGCACAGACATTGCCTCCCACCCGTACATGGTGCCCACTCCCACCCAAGGCTGGACATGAGGACATTGGGCTCTGTGTCAGCACATAGTCACTGCACACAAGTGGCTTTGTGGCTCCACAGAGGGGCTGTCTGTGACCGTGACGATACGACAGGGACATTTCCCTTGATGCCACTCAGCTTCCCAGCCTCCCAGACTTGCTGTGACTTCAATTCTATCTGCATCTGGAGATTGCCTTTGTTTGCTGCCTTTTCTTTCAAACCTGGATAAAATAAGTGTACAGCTATTTGCCTTCACATCTAAAAAACAATTAAAACCCCATTCTTGCCTGCTCATGCTCCGAGGCTGCTGGTGCATCTCATCTCCCTAAGCTGCACCCGGATGTGAGAACAAAGGCATCTGACCTGTAGCCATGGCAACCCTCAAATTCTACACCTTTGCCTTTTGTACCAAGTTGCCCCTCCCTGCTCTGTGCACACACGTCTGTGCACATTCCTGTTTCCTACACACTCACACGTGTGTGTAACACTAGAGAGAGGTGCAAAAATACTGTTCCTGATTCTTTCAAGTGTTCCTGCCTTTGCCTCACACGCCAAGTGAATTCCCACTCCTCCCTCAGTGGCATTTGCCTCTCAGGTGCCAGCAGGATTAACTAAAAATCCACTGCTGGCCACAAGGTAGCACTTGGTTCAAGGGAGAAAAGCAAGTGTTGAGAGCTGAGGGAAGCAGGAGTGCAATGAGGGATTATTGGATAGCACTTGGCATCCCAGGGCTGGTACAGCTGCCCTCTGCTTTTTCCTGGCCACTGCCACAATCCAAAGTGGCAGCCACCTCCTGAATCCATCCGTCAGCACGAGGGGAGAGGCACCACATCCCTGAGAAAAGGAACACCATCAAATATCCAAATTGATGATTGTGATTGTTCTGAAGGGAAGTGCTGGCACTGCTGGGTCATGTTTTTAGCACCTGGCTCCTGCTGTAATCACACCTGGAGCAACTCCTGTTTGCACAGGGCTTGTCCTGTGCCACCCATGAGCACAACAGTGGATTTGGGCTCCGTGTGCCTTGGAAGGGGTCAGCTCTGGGTGTGAAGGTTGGCACAGAGAGCACAGAGGCCAGGAGAGGAAGGGAAGATCCCTGCAGAAGGCAGCAGCCCCAGGGTCTCCCCCAGTTTGAGGCTCAGCTGGGCCCTGGAGCCACAGCCAGGCACATAGAGAGGCCTCAGGGAGCAGCTGCTGGGCAGCCTCTTGTCCTCTTCAAAGGCTGCTTCCCAAGGGCTTGTTCTTTGGGAAAGGCTGGCACCACCCACTGTGCCAAACCCAAAATGATGCCAATCCTCCAGCTCTTGGAGGAGACTGAAATGTGCACAAAAACCATCCCTGGGTTTGTGGTGACTCTGCAGAAGAGGGGACACATCACCAGGGGCTGGAGCTCCTTCTGAGGGGCAGCTCCAATCTCTGTTCTCTGTGACCAGGAACAGGACCCAAGGAACACCTGGAGCTGTGCCAAGGCAGGTTTAGATTGGATTTTAGGGAAGGGTTCTTCCCCCAGAGGGTGGTGGGGCACTGAACAGGCTCCCCAGGGAATGGTCACAGCCCCAAGGCCACCAGAGCTCCAGGAGCATTTGGACACTGCTCCCAGGGATGCACAGGGTAGGATTGTTGGGGTGTCTGTGCAGGAGCTGGGCTGGATGATCCTTGTGGGTCCCTTCCAGCTCAGGAATTCCATGATTCCATGAAGTACATCAGACAGCCCTATCTGGGTCCCATCAGTGCCTTCTGCTCCAGGGGGGAAAGGACTGGGGGCTTAAATCCACTTCTCCCTGTATGGACCACCACCATGGATCCCTGGGGAAAAGGGAAGGACTTCTGAAGAGGGGCAGCTCAGCTCTGCTCCAGGCAGTGCCCGGACCTCTCTGGGATCAGGCTGGGGCTCGGTACCACCCTTGGGCAGAGAGGGCATAGCCAAAGCTCTCCCCTCCCTCCTTTTAAACACTTCCAGCCATGCGTGTGGCAGTAAAAGCCCGGCTGAGCTGTGGTTACAGACGGGGACTGATGCAGCCCAGTCCCTCCCACAGACATGGAAGAGTTGCTGCTCATTCCCTGCAGCAGGAGGCCCCTGGGCACGGGAGAGGCTCCAGCTCATTGACATCATCACAAATGCTCCCTTGCATTCAATGGGCTTGCACTGGGACCATTATTCCCTGGGAGAAGCCATGTACTGGGAAACCAAGGCAGGACCTAAATGTTGGATAGACTTGGTGCTCTGCAATGCAGAGCCATGGCCATGGAGACTGCATTTCCCAGCATTCCCACTCTATTCCAGCCAGCACCAGGAACATGGAATGCTGCATCCATCCCTGGAGAGGGATGATCCTTGATGCTCTTCCATCTCACCAGAAACGGGAATGTCTGAAATCCTCAGCAGCACATTCACTGCTCATTGCCAGGCCAAGTTTTCCCCAGACTGGCCAAACTCCCAGGGCAAATGTGGAATGGCTGGGAAGCAGGACAGCTGTTCCTGACAACCTCTACCTTCCCTGTGCCTCAGTTTCCCTGTTAGAGATGGGATATCCCTGCAGGGAGATGGGATATCCCATTTCTGCACTGACAAGACACCCTGGTCTGGTGGGGGTGTCCTCGTCCATGAGGGGGGTCATCCAACCTAAACCAGTCTGGGATTGTGGAATTCTGTGAAAAGCTCCCATTAGGATGTTGCTAGGACTCCCATAGCTCATGGTATGGATTTACTGGAGGCACAGTGTGACTCAGCAGAGGGTCCTGGATAGGCAGACAGCTCCCAAGCCAAACTCCAGGGATTGCCTCACCCTCTGGCATAATCCTGCTCCAATCCCCAGAGCAGGGCCATCCACAGGTACTCCTGCTGGATTCTCATCCCTTCCTAGGAAGCTTTTCCCTCTGCGGCCAAGCACCTTCCAGAATCCAAGCACCCTGTGTGAGTTCAGACTGAAATGATGCCTGCATTCCCTGGGAAGACTCCCCACTCCTTAACTTATCCACCCAGGAACGGCTGAGGACAATTCCACCCCCCAGGCTCTCCTGACTTTCACCCCCAGGGTGCCAGCTCAAGGCACCCCTGAACTTTCCCTCAGGATTTTATATCTCAAAAGATGCTTGAGGAATTTGGGCCTGCAGTTCAAATTCCGTGGCCTCTGGAATCAAAGCTTCCAAGCTGTTTGACACATGGGATGAAAGGGGAAGTTGGGAACACAAAATAAAAAGCCCAGCACACCCTGGTTGCTCTCCTCAGCTGAGAAGCTTTGGACACGCCAGGATAACAGAGGAGCTGTCTTCTCCCTGCCCTCTGCTCCATGACCCGGATTCCTCCACCCCTCCAGCCTCCTCCTCTCCATGGGGAGCAGGTCTGGAATGAGGAGCATTCCAAACAGCCCAGTGGTGACATGTTTATCCAGCATGTCCTCATCACTGAGCTGCTCCAAACCAGCCCCAGAATACAAAAAAAAAAAAAAAAAAAAAAAAAAGAGGGGAAACCAAAGAGACGGAAGAAATGGTCAGCTTGGGCTTTTTGGCCAGAAAACAGCATTTCTTGTTTGTTTTTCCAGCAAAAAAAAGGAATCCTGCCAGAGTTTTCAGAGTTAAAGGTGTATCTTGAACTAAAGACAGGGAACTGGATATTTGGGTTATTCCCTTTTCCTAATTAAATAAGACCTGCAAGGCCTGATGTTTTTGGTGGGAATAATCCTTTCTTTATCACTGCTCCAGGTCAGAAAAGGAGCAGGATCCATACACACGAGTTCCAAAATCCAGGAGCAAACAATAGAGATGTTCATTTATGGACCCTGAAGTTGTGCTGTGAGGCCTGAGCTTGGCCTCTCTTGGCTGTTGTCTTCCTTTGAAATCCCAGTCCCCAGAGGATGCTGGAAGTTGCTGCTCCCAGTGCTCCAAAGGCAGCACCAGGCACAGCGAGAGCAGTCTCCTCAGGCACTTCAATAAACTGGGATAGCACATGGACTGCTGGAGCCCTTTTGGGTGTGAAACAGCCATGGCTTTCTGGGAAGCACAGGAAAACTGCTGCTATGCCAACAAACCCATGGACAACATCCACGACTCCCAGCATTCACCATTGTTAGGGACTCAGAAGGATTTTTCCCTAAAGAAAATCCCTCAGACCACCATTAGTTCCATTATCAGCCTCTTATGAATCCCTCATTTAGGACCCAAAACACTCCAGACACAAGGGATGGAGGTGCCACTTTTTGCTGTATCTATGGGAGTCTTGAGCTTCCAAGCAACTCTCCAAGCCAAATTCGCACACCATGTTGCCAAAAATACTTTGGAGTGTGTTTCACTGATGTGAAACATCTCTCTGGATTGTTTCCTCCCAACATCTCCATTTTTTGTTGACAAATGAGGAAGGAACAGAGTCCAGAGACCCTCATTTCCTCCCTGGGGTTGGAGAGGGGCCACTCTCCAGGAAACACAGCTTGGGTTTATCCACGGAGTTGGAGGAGGATCATCCACACCCTAAGAACATTCACCACGACCGAGACCAAGGGAAGCTGCTCCTGAAGTATCATGGGGTAAACGCAAGGGAACACCTGGAGCTGTGTGAGGGCAGATTTAGGTTGGATTTTAGGAAAAGGTTCTTCCCCCAGAGGGTGTCGGGCAGTGACCAGGCTCCCCAGGGAATGGTCACAGCCCCAAGGCTCCCAGAGCTCCAGGCATTTGGACAACGCTCCCAGGCACAGGGTGGGATTGTTGAGGTGTGCAGGGCCAGGAGTTGGACTGGATGATCCTGGTGGGTGCCTTGCAGCTCAGGAGATTCCATGGCTCTATGACCCTATGGACCCTGCTGGGGTGGCTCCAGAGAGCATCACAGTCTGAAGGCCAGCGCCATGTGTCCATTCCTCCCTCGCCTTTCCCAGGCAGTGAACCAGACAGTTGTCCCAGTGATTTACCCTAGGATCATCTGTTCCCTGCTTTCTTTCTCTCCTGGTGTTGGAGAAGATGAATCAGGGAAACCTTATAAATATGATTGCTTAGCAAAAGATTCTGAAAATATGAAACCTATAATCGAAATAGAAATGAAAGCTTGCTTTGAGTTGTAGGATACTGAGCCTTAGTTACTATATAACCTGAAAACAATAGCCTAGCCAGCTGAAGGAGAATCCCTTTTGATTGAACAATACCCTTCTGCTGGCTGAGGGATCCAAAGGTCAATGTAGCAAAAGAGAATAGTCTAAAGAGTAGTTTTTAGAGTTTAAAATATAACACAGTGTGGTAATGTAGTGGTTCTTATAGGCTGTATGTAGATTCTATAGGGTTTTGTGTCATGTACTGGTTGGTTAGTGTAAATTGGAATATTCAACACAAAAGGAGATATAATGTATTGTAACAAGGATCTCGCTCTCTTGCCCCTGCGCTCCAACCCCTGCCACCTCTCTCTGGCTCTCTTGCTCTCTCCTCTCTTACCTCTTACCCTCTTGTTCTCTCTCTCCCTCACTTTTTGGGACTTCCCTTCAGCCAAGGCTGGTGGCTGAAGGCAAGGCCCTTCTTACCCACGACCCTTGCAATAAAACCACATGTTCTAGAATGTCTCAGGTCTGCAGAGTTCCCTCTCCCTGCTGTCCACGGATGCTCCTACATCCTGGTTCTCAGTCAGGCACGGCAAGGGTTAATTAATTGCAGGGTGGGGAGAAGCAGGGCAGGAGGGAGTACCCTGCTCCTGTCACCCTGTGAGGCACAGGAACGACTCTCAACTCCCGACTCCGGGCATGATCCCTGCTGGAAGCGCAGGTCAGAGCTGTGCTTTCCCCTGCAGATCTGGGGGTGTGAATCCAAGTGCCAAGCTGGATTATGTTGTTAAGCAAAGGGCTGAGAGTGCCAGATGGAGCCAGCCGAGGAGTGGGAAGATGTTAGGGAAGCTTCTCCCAGCTGTCCCCAGTCCTGAATTCCTGTCCCTCAACACATCCTCCCCACATCTGATCCTCAGCATCCATGAAGTTCTGTTCACATTTCCCTGTGCCAGAGCAGTCCCTTCCCACTTTCTGGCTTGGCTGTGTCCCTGGAATGTGTTTCTGTGTCTCCTGCCATCCTGCAGCCCCTTCCCAGTCTGCCCACTGGAGCTTTTACTGGGACAGTGTGAGAGACCTGCAGGAAAACAAAGCTCCTGTCTAATGTCACCCACTTTTCCACTCAATTTCACACAGGATTTTTCCCATTGCCTGTGTGTTAAAGTACCTTTTTCCAGAAAATTTCTGGGTCCATTTATTCCAGAGGCAGAATACCAACCAGTGGGATGAACAACTTCATCTCTGGAGGCTCCATTTGGATTCGCTTTGCCTTGGCAGAGAAAGGCCAACCTCATCTGCCCCCTATTACCCAAATGTGTGAGCTTTTCTTCACTTTATAGGAGCCAAACAGCTTGGAAAGGGATTTGGAGTTTTATTCATTCACAATATTCCCCCTTCATAATTATCCATGGAATTGCACCACACTAGGCCTTAAAGTGATGTTTAATTTCTCTTCCAACGGACCTGTAGCACATCCCTGAAATGCAAATCCCTGCTCCTGGACTGAAGTTTGGCTGTCCAGTGCCTCCCTTCATCCCCTTGGATCTGAAGTTTTCTTGCTGTTGCTGAATCCACCACAATTCCCTGGGAGGGAGCTGCTGCTTCCCCTTTTTCCTCGCCAGTGTTTGGGGCTGGGAACAAACCTCCCATTTATTGTAAGCACTTTATCCTGGCATATAAGGGGAATGTGGATGTCTGAGCAAGATCAGAGCTCTCTCCTGCAGTATCCTGGCATCAGAGGCATTCCCAAGACCATTGAGCAATGACAAAAGCAGCAGGAGCACTGCTGGTCCTTCTTCACCAGGGAAGGCACCTCCAAAAGAATGTAATTTATCCAGGCTGAGCATTCCTCTGGAAATAGGGCAGTTTGGGTGGCAGCAGTCACCCCTCAGGTTCAAGTGTCACTCCAGCCTCTGGAATGTGCCAAGTAATGGGCTGCATCCAGCATGCATCAGACTTGGTGTCTTTACAAGGTCCTACACTTCCTTGGATGTTCGACCCTGCTCCACATCCTCCCTTCCCACAAGGACATTGAGCAGGTCCAAGGGACATGGAAGACCCCAGATCATCCTCTTTGGCAGTGAGAGTTGGCAGTGGGTGACAATGGTTGGGTTGCTGGAGTTAAAAAAATACATTTGTTCTCCCTCCCTGCCCAGGATTGTCAGGGAAAGCAGGAAAGTCCAGAAAATCAACTGAGAAAAACACGTTAACAGCAAGATTTGCCAAATAAGTGAGCGCATCCATTGGCCTGGAAAATGAGCCAGCAAGTGATGGAAGAGCCTTTTCCCAGTTCTGCACACTCAAGGAAACATTTAATACATCTGGAAGGAAAAATCTGCCTTGGCTCCTGCTGCCGGCATAAATATTTGTGTTCACAAGTGTTTGCAAATATTTGAGCCATCAATGTTGTTTAACCAAGAGCTTTGTCTCTCAGAGTCCTTCTCCCTGCTCAGGCTCCCTTGGAATCACATCAGCGAGTGGAATCCTCCTGGTGTTTATGAAGGATGGGATCAGATCCTTTTCCTTTGTGAATTAAAGACCAGGCAGGAGCTTATGGAGGTGACCAACCAAGGGTGTCAGAAGTGCTGACAAAGGTCATGCCCCACATCTGATTGCTTTTGGCACAGATTCCTTTGGGAGATGGGGAATTGAGCCTGAATTTGCAAGTACAGAGCTGTGCTGAAGGATTTTCATGACAGACACAAACAAAAATTGCCATTTCAGACAAATGAGAGCCAGCATGGGGGAATCCCAGAGATGTAAATGTGGAGTGAACAGCCCTGAAACCACCTCAGCCTCACCCATCCTGGTGAGGACCACAGCAGGCGTGACTTTAAAGGATAAGGACCACACCTGGATTTTTCAGGAGTGAACATAGAGACCAATACAGGAGAACACTCCAGGCTCTTCCAGCTGTTTATTCAGTGGAAGATGTTCCAGCAAAAAGCCCTCACCTGCACTCCTGGGTGCTCACCTGAACCAGTGCTGTGCCAGGTAAGGCAGCAGGGCCAGCACAGGAGCTGCTGTCGCTTGCCCTGGCTGACAGCTCCCTCCCAGTTGCTGCATTAACCTCTGAATAAACAACCCTCTGCAAAGGCCTTTCCTAACCCAGCCAAGTCCAAACACAGCCCGCATTCCTCTGATTGTAAACCCCGAGTGCAGGACACACTCCTGGGAATGAGCTTGCTGTGTTTTCCCTTTGATTCCAACCTCTTGGGAAGACTAAACAATGTCATCAGCAGGTTAATGCAGTGTGACCTCAGCGGCTCCAAACATCATTGCCTTGCAAATAACACTGACATTTCCATGTTCCTGCCTTGCCCAAGGGTACAGCAGCCAAGTTCCAGGTGCTGCACCGGGAGTGTGCTGGAAGGAAGGAATGCAGGGAAGGGAAAGGGCTGGGATTCAGCACTAAGGGCTGGGAGAAGGCAGGCAGCTCCCTAAGGAAGCAGCCCCAGCCCTCTGGCCAGTTCAGCCAGCTGCTGTCAGTAAGCAGGAAGCTAAAATCCATCTTCCCTGTGCCAGGCTCCAGGGAACAGATGTCTCCCTCGCCTCCTGCTCAGGCTCCTGTGAAAGAGCAGCAGGATCCCAGCTCGTTTCCTGGGCCGGGTCTGGAGGATGAGCCTCTCAACAGAGTTTCATGTCCCAACTCACAGCTGAGTGGCCTGAAAGGAGCTGTGTGTGCCTGCCTGGAAAGTGATGCTACCACTGGTAGCAATGGAGAGACTTCCCAGGGGATCATTGGCACTTCCCTGAGTTCAGGTGGAGAGGGAAGCACAGAGGTGTGATGGAGTGATGGAGAGGGGAAGGACAGGGATGAGGACCAGCAGGGAAAGCTCAGTGCAGCAGTGCAGGGACAGTCAGTGTCTGTGCTACACTTGCTCCATGTTCTCCTATCACTGCAGCAACACCAGCCCCTTCAGGCTGAGGAAAACCAGACTGAGCCTCAAATCCTCATCCAGTTTTCCCTGTAGGTGGGTAGACTCTTCCCCACAGCCCTCCACCCCCTGTTTCCCAAAGCCTGACTGTCTCCCTGTGAAGATGAACTTTCCTCTCACAGATTTTTCTCTGGTTCTACAGTGAGGTCTTCCATGATCTAAACCCTCATCCTCCCATGGACTGCTCTCCCTCTCTCCTCCTGTGCCAAGCCCAGAGGCCTGGCTGGATCCTGGCAGAGCTCCTGCATTCCTGGGAGCCCTGTGGGCCACCAGTGCCTGGGCTGGGCAGGACAAAGATGCAGGACCCCCTTTGTTGGTGCCAAACCCAGCCCAGGGCAGGGGCTCTGGCACAGCTCCCTGCTGCTCATCCCTAGGAACTGACAGGGATAAGTGTTTCCAGCTCCCAATTCCCTCTCCTGGTCAGAACACCAGGACTTTTTTTGTGTCCCCGGGGGGGTTGTATTGCCCTTTCAGGATGATGTGAGATGGTACAGCATCTCATCTCACCATGGGTCCAGTCATTCCCTGACAAATCCCCAGGGATATTCCTGCCTAGGAGCACCCTGGGCTGAGTTCTGCTACCCTTGTGTCACCTCACCCAGCCCTGAGGGAGAGCCACACCAGCACGGTCTCCCAGGGGCACAGAGTCCCCAGACCTGCTGGAGAGGTGACACCCCCCAGCCATATCCCTGTGCGTCTGGGACAGTCCCTCGTCCCCCTCCTGCTCCTCCTGGGATGGGAACAGGGCCACGCTGGAGCTCCTGAGCAGGAACCCAAGGACAGGGAATTGAAATCCAGCTCTTCCTTCAGCCCATAAATGCTGAAGTGCTCTTACTTTTCTAGGAATAATGCCTCAAGGAGGGTCTATGTGGTCCAGAAAAAGAAAAGCAACTCAAACCATGCTTGAAATGCCCAAAGTCTTCTCATTGGCCTCATCAGCATCCCACAGGCCCAGATCCCAGTGGTTTGAGGGCTCAGCTCTCTGGGATCTGGGATAGGAGCTGGGAGAGATGCTCCCTGCTTGGAGAGAGGGTTCACAGGGGTTCCTCGGGCCTGGCATCAACTGGGACATGTGTCCCCAAATCTGGTTATGATCTCCCTGTGGTGCAGGAGGCTCATGACAGTCACAGGCACTGCCAAGGCTGGGAAGGGACTCTTGGGAGCACAGGAAAGGTCCTGGCTGCCTGGCATCCTGCAGAATCCCATAATCATCAAAGTTGGAAGAGACCCTCAGCATCAAGTCCAACCACCAACACAGCCCCACAATCAGCACCCCTAAACCCTGACCCCAAGGGCCACATCCAGACACCTCTTGATCACTTCCAGAGACAGTGACTCCACCACCTCCCTGGGCAACTTATTCCAAGGCCTGACCACTCTTCCAGTGAAAACATTTTTCCTAATATCCAATCTGAAGCTCCTCTCTGCAACTTGAAGCTGTTTTCCTTTCTCACTTGGGACATGGCAGAAGCAATCGACCCCCATCTTGCTACAATCCCCTTCCAGGTGCTTGTGGAGAGCACTGAGGTCCCCCTAAAACTGTGAGGTCCCCCCTGAGCTCCAGCCCTGGCTGGGACCCCAGAGCCAGGTGAATTTGCCTTGTTGTAGGTGTGGGATCACAGAGAAGGAGAATGTGGGGTGAGGCACCTTCCCCTGAGCATCCCAAGCATGGTGAGGTTTCTGCAGGAGACAAAGGAGAGCTGGAGCTGTTTGGCCTGGGAGGAGGCTCTGCATCCAGGAAGCACCTCCTGTGGGAGATGAGGGAGACCTGGCCACCCACAGCCCCGGCTCGCCAGGAATGCAGGCTTCCATCTGGCCAAAGCTGTGCCAGAAGTGTTGCTCCCATCACCAGCAGGTCACCACCCCCTTCCCTGCATCTCCCTCCTCCTCTGCTCACCCTGGAACCAGCTGACTTTTTTCACAACCAGGAAACAATCAAACAACCTCTTGAGCTGCTCCTTCTCCTGCCAGCACCGCCATCTCCCTGAGCAAAGGATGCTGTCAGTATTCCCAAGGCCTGGTGCTGTTCCGTGCTGTTATTCCACCCTCCCAGTGGGGAAACCCCCCCCGGGCTGTAAATACCTGGGTTTTGTTAAGTAAATAATCACACACGATAAAATATCTGCTGGCTGGTGGGATGGAGGAGGGGGGGAGCAGGAATGCAGGCGTGGGGATGAAGCCTCTGGGTGGATGTAGTGCTGGCAGTCCCAGTATGCTCCAGTAGGTAACTGGGAATGCTGGCACCACTGGAGAGGAATTAATGTAAAGCTTTTAGGGGGGGGGTCTGTGGGAGGAGTGTTCCATTTGCCTGTTTAAAAGAACTTCAGAAAGAGCAGAGCTGGGAAATGCAGCCAGCACAGCTCACCTGGCCTCCTTGGGAAAGGCTTGGAAACTGCCCAGCTGTTTCAGGCTCCCAGGGGAGTGAGGAAGAGGAAGGTGGGTGATCCCAGAGGAAGGAGAGCTGTTCCTAAAGCTCTGGAGGTCTTCCTGTGCCCCACAGGGTGCTGGGACCTTCAGAAATGGTGTGAAGGGAACCCAGCTCTTGTAGGACTCCACTCTGACACTTTTCCAGGGCCACTGAGAAAGTTTCTGCTGGAGCCAGGCCGTGATCCCGAGTGTCCTGGCTTGCTGCCTGCTCCAACTATGGGCCCGTGGTGCTGCTGCCTCACTGCAAAGAGGTCTTCAGCTTTTTATCGTTCACCTCTTTGGGAGACTTCACACATTCAGAACCGAGGCTTAAAAACCTGTGGAGAGAAGGGAGGAAGGGAAAAGGGGAAAGAGGAGTTCAGCCAGGAGTGAAATACTCAGGAGGTGTTGGAGCCTTGGGCTGGGCCTCATCAAGGTTATCCAGGTCCATCCCAGACTATGGAAAGGCATCTGGGGGATTTGCCCTTGCCAGGATCATGGGGAGGGAGTGTGGGGTAACCTGTGGGACTCTTGGAAAGCCCAGGAGGAGTGGAGTGGAATCAGGAAAGGCTTGTGCCAGGTGCAGGTGGGCCTGATGGACAGCTTAGAGTTGCACCTCGGATTGTGAGCTGGAGGTGGAAGCAGGGCTGAGAGGCTCCTGGAGTCATTTCTCAGTCATTTATTCATCTGTAATTGCCTGTCTGCCTGTCTCGGAGCTAATGACTGGCTGGGAAGATTTGCAGTTGGGTTTGCAGGAGGTAATTACATCCCAATCTCGCTGGATGACTGTGCCTCCAATGAAGATAAACTCGTTGGAGTGGGGCTGCACATGGCAGGGATCAGTTGTATTCCAGAGCCCAGGCGTGGCAGGGCAGATAAGGAATGTTTGCGCTGCTATTCTTTATCTGCTGACCTATTAAAAGCTTTTCTGTCTGAAGGGAGTGAGGAGCCACCAAGGGGGTTAATCCCATGGCTCCTCCTGATGGATGCGATTCCGGCCTCCTGGTGAGACTTGATCACTGGCTTGGGGTTCTGTGGGTGCTCCTGCTCCTTTTTTAGGCAGGGCTGAGTTGGTTTTTGAGCTGCCCTGAGCTGAGCTCCAGGTCACACTCCAGCAAGAGGAGATTACATAGCCAGGAAAAATCCAGCTGATGCCTGGGAATAAAGCCCTGCCTGGAGGGGGGGGCAGGGAAGGGGCTGCAGCAGCAGGACATGAGTGGGTACAAGGCTGATGTTTGGATAAACCCTCTTTCCTGCTCAGGCCTTTGCTTATTCCAGCACTGCACAAGAGCACACAAGTTTCTCTCTGTCCCCATCCCCTAGGTAAAGCATCACTTGAGTGCATCATTTGTCACCAGCTTTGTCACCTGAGGACACTTCTGGAACATTGGACAGTCTCGTGCAGTCCCAGCCCTGCTGCGGGTCCTGGCAGTACCTCAGGAGCGCTGGCTGTGCCATGGGGACATCCCAGGGGACAAGAGGAGGCACCTTCACTCTCCTCAGGCCTCTCCTGGTGTGTGACTTTAAAGCCCCAGCCCTGCCTGGAGCACGAGCCAAAGCTCTGAGCTCAACCTTGTCCCAGGGAGCTGCTATACCCCCTCAAATCTTTCTTGTTCAGCAACACTTCATATAAATCCTGTAATGTGTGGATCATTCCAGCTGCCAACGGCTCTGGGGCCGGGGGGGGGGATGGTGGGGGGGATTATTGCAGTCCCTGCTCCATTCCCAGGGGATCCAGGGAAAACCGTGGGCTGTCAGCAAATGTCTGCAGGATGGAGGCACGTTGGGATCCCCGGGAATCAACTGGCAAATGGGATGCACTGGGTATGGATTAACAACCCATTAGGGCAGAGGCTCAGGGCTGCCTTACTCAAATTCCCCCCTGGAATGCTGGGATTCCTGCCTTCCATCCCGAGGCTCTACGCAGGGACCAGCATCACCTTTGGCCCATGGAACAGCAGTGAGGGCTCAAGGGCACAGCATAGCGCTTCCCGAAGGGAGGGCAATGATTTCCTGAGATTAACCCAACAGGTCTGCTCCGTACTGCTGTTGCTGGGTGTGGATGTGGCCGAAGGAACACTTGGGAACACTCAGGAACACTCAGAAATGACTCAAACCTGCTGCTGAAGGAGCTGGAGCCACACAGGAAGAGCCTCTGCCTATGACTGGACACAATGTCCTGCCTGCTTTTCCCCTTTTTCCAGGGACTCACTGCCCAAGAGGCTTCCAGGAGCAGCATGACCCCAATTCCCCCCTTCCTGCTGTGCCAGGTAGTTCATCCTGGTGGCCAAGGAATGACTTTTAATCTGATTTTTCTCTCTCCAGAAATAATCATCTGGAATTGTTGACAAAACCCACCCTGGGGGGAGGCATTTTGTCCCTGAGGGCCACTGGATCCCTGCTGGGATCATGACCTGATTATTGGAGGTGACTGAGAAATGCATATTCTGAAACGGGATATTGGAATCATCAGTGGAATCCTTCTTCCCACCAGGGAAAATCAAAAAGATCTGGAAGTTTTTACTCAAAGTGAGAGATTTCTGGCTGCAGAGGTCACCTCTGCCATGGGATTCTGGTCTTAAATTTGGGACAGTCACATCACGTTCCCCTCAGTCCCTGGGTGTGCACATCTCAGGTCCCAAATCCTTCGGGAATTTCATGTGGAGAGTTTTGTAATGGGAAGAACTCCCTGTTGCCACCTACTTGGATGCAGATTGGCAGCACTTTGAATCCAGTTCAGAATTCCAGGAACGGGCTGTGTTGGGATGGAAAAGAGCAGGAGGAAAAGGGAAACTGCTACTGTGATGCCATGGAATGCTCAAATAGATCTCTGGCATTCAGGCATTGGGATCAGCCTGGCTACAAGGGATTGAGAAAATTATAATGATATTTTTGCTTCCTGGAAAAGATGGTTTCATCCAAAATAAAACCTTTGCAAAAGGGAAAAAAATGAAGATAAAAATAGCCCAATGAATCAGCACAGCAGGAAAATTCCGAGCTGGTCATGGAATGAGTGTCAGCATTCCCTGTTTGTGAGTTTGTCACTCAAAGTGGGTTTTATTACAATATTGGAATGAAATAAAGTCACGACGAAAAGTTGCTTTTTAAAAGCTCTTTGCAGCACCAGTATAAAGCAGAGGCTTCCTGGTGAAACTAAAATCCAAACTCTGGGAGCTTTCGCGATCTGTGTGGGTTTGGGAGAATGGCAGCAAGACCAGAAGTCCCAGAGAAAATGGGAATCTTCCTGCCTGAGAAGGCAGTGGATATCAGGCCTGTCCATCTCCTTCATTTCTTGAATTATTCCTGTATTTCCCTTATTCTTTGGGCAGGTGAGGCAGTGAGGGAAGTTCCTGCCCCTCACAGCACCGTGGGAATTGAGCCTTAATTCCTTCCTGGCAAACCCTGCCTGCTCCAGCCACACAGCCTTCTGGGAATGCTCCTCAACCCAATGGCAAAGCCAGTCCTGAACCTCACACTAACATAAGCCCAAGACTAGCACTTGAGATTAAACTCAGCTCGGAGGTTCTGCCTCTTGTACACGTGCAAAGCTCCCATTCCAAGGGAACTGCTCCGTGTGTCAGGATGGGCAGAAAATGGAGAAAAGGCAGAAAGTTGAGCTGTTTTGTTGTTGTTCTTCAAGATTTTATTGCTCTTTTTCACATGATTTTCATTATTTTCTTTTCCCTAGGGGAATGTTGTTAATTTGTTGATGAGCTGACCTGGAAAGGGTGAGGATGATCTGGAGGTTTTGGCCTCATTGACCTGTTGAATGCGGTTGGTGCCTCAGCTTCCACAGATCCGCAGTGTCCAGTCCCATGGAGGCAGGACAGGGAGCAGGGGGTGGCACAGGAGGCTGTGGGAAGCTTTAATTACCCAATGTCCTGGGTTGACGGTGCCTCCTATCCCAATCGTGCAGCTTTGTCCCTGTGTTCTACATTGTTATGTCTAACAGCTGCCCCCCCCCCTTCAGCGGGCTGTTTTGCCGTGGCAGGGCTACTTGTTCTTTGGGGTCTTGTTTTTAGCTTGGCTTTTGCTGCCAGCTTTGCTTTGCTGCTGGCTTTGTTTTTGCTTTTGCTTTTGTTTTTGCTTTTGCTTTTGCTGGCTTTCGCTGCTTTCGTTTTTTTTTTTTCCCTTTTTCTCTCCCTTTTCTTCCCCCCCCCCGAAGATCATTGGACCAGCTCTGGACCTGACCTGGGAATATCTGGGGATCTCCGAGGCCTGAGACAGAAGCTCTGCGCCCTCCCTTCACAGCAACTGCCTGAGTATCATCTTATTTTTCTTTTCCCTTGTGTTGGGGAGTGTTTTTGTTAATTTGTCAATAAATAGGTTTTTTCCACTTCTCCTCCGAGGAATTCCTTCCCAAAGCCAGAGCTGGGGGGGGAAGGGGTGGTGGAGGTTTGTTTTCTGGGGGGCTCCTTCTGGAGACCTTCCCCTAATTTGTCCTAAACCAGGACACTCAAATTGTCCCCAATGTCTGAGATCCTAGTTGCTAATTATTATAGCTCAATGTCCAATG
>JANPWX010018524.1:23133-42984 GCA_024734555.1 Trochalopteron elliotii | reverse complement strand
ATAAACATACACTTTCTAACTTTAAACTGTTAGACAGTCTTTGTCCGTCATAGTTGGATATTGGTATTAAATCAATATCCAACTATGACGGACAAAGACTCTCTAACAGTTTAAAGTTAGAAAGTGTATGTTTATTACGACGCCGGGCAGCGTGCGGGGAGAGCTCCCAAATACACACGCGCAATTTACAGATGATCACAGGGTCTTTTTATGTACAGGAGTATTGAATACCCAAAACACAAATGCATATTCATATCTCTGGTACATCCCATTCCCCGCTTCGTATGGTAATTAGCCAAAAAGCCATTAAGCATGCGTAGTTTGTTCTTTGAAATGGGTCGGTGGTCCTTTTTATGGGGTGGGGTCTCAAAATTATGAAATAAATGGGTCTTCCTCGCTTTGACTTTTTAACCTTTTAGTACTAGTGACAACGGAATCCTGTTTTTCCAGGGCTGTTTGATTTATGGTTGTATTGTATTCTTGGAGTCTATTGATTAGTCAGAATACATAAACAGGCCTCATGATTTATCAGTTCCTTAAATCTGGCTACTGTTAGTAGAGGGAAGGTTGTCTATCTTACCTCAGCAATATCTAGTTTAACTAAAGTCTTTAATTCTTAAAAATTAATGTCTCATCCCTTCCCCTTTCCTCCTCCTCCCTTCCCGCACTCCCGAGGCTCCATGGATCGGGCTGCGCCTGCAGGCTGCCTGCTGCCACCTGTCCCCAGCAAGAAAGTTCTGCCTGTGGTGCCTCACAAAGCTCCCTTTGAGCCCCGAGTGGCGGCGGGGGGAAGGCCCTTGTGGCTGGGGCTGGCGAGTGGCTGCAGAAGGATTTTGTGAGAGGCACTGGAGGTGCCAGGAATCTCATTACAGCCCCTGATTGACGGCCGTGCAAGGATGGTCCCCAAATAGCCACCCAGACACCGCAGGATTGGAGCTGAGGGAGCTGCTCCGAGGGGCTGGAGGAGACCTCGGGAGCTCCCAGAATCCCAAACCTCTCAAGTCAGGAACCCACTCCCAGGTTTCGTGCAGGATGGGAGAGCAGGGCAGGAGCTGAGCCAAGGCAGAGCCCAGCTCATCCCTAACACTCCCTCAGTCTCTCAGTCTTGATTGAAGGAATTTCCACCCAGCCAAGCGCTGGAGTGTGGAATTGCTGCCCCAGCCTGGCTGGGCCACTAAGGGTTAATGTCGGGGCCAGGCAGAGAATCCATCTCCATTTCAATGCTTCGTTAAGAGTTTTGTGGTGAAACAAAGCAAAGCCATCCAATTTTGGTGACAATTTTCCCACAGTCATCCGCGGCTCTGATTCATTCTCAGCCCCAGATTGGAGTGGTAATGGCCCTACCACAGAACATTTCCTGGGGATTAATCATGGCTGGGAAAGGGCTGCAGCTCCGAACTGCGCTCCAGGTGCCCCCAGATTGTCCTTCTGTGTCAGGAATTAGCGGCTGCTGAGGTCACTCCCGCTCTGCCGCTGCTGGTGCAATTATAACCCAATTCCTGCTAATTACCAGCAGGTTCAGACATCAAGGTGCCGGGAGCTCGCAGCAAAGCCCAGCTCCTGCCCTGTCATTCCCGGCCAGCTGCTGCTTCCAGGGCATTGGCAGGCGTGGAGATCCATGTGGAATCTCTTAGGTGCTTCCCTGTGATCCCTCTCTTTGTGACACCTGGGCTCTCAGGTGCCCGACGGACGGACGGACGGATGGATGGATGGATGGATGAGACTTCTTTCTTCCCAAAACCTGCAGAACATCCCTAGGTTTCAGACACCCCACATTCCTTCCAGGGAGTGAGTCAAGCCTGGAAAAGCAAATCCCAGGACATCATTCAAGCAAAAGCCTTTTTTCCATGCATGACCAAGAATTTCCTGGTCAGAGCCGGCATGGGAAGGGCTGACTCCAAGGGGTGGCTCCCAGTCACCATGCTGGATGTGAGGCCCCGTTTTCCACTGTTCCTCCAGTTCAGGGAAATATTCATCCGGGTTCCATCCAGTTCCTAATGGGAAGAGCAGCCTATGGCACAGGAGCTGCCCATCACTCCTGGGAGCTGTGGGACCCCTCGCTGGGCACTGCAGCCACCTCCTCACCTGGGGGGTGCTCTGAGGCCATGGGGAATGGGCGAGTTCTCCACTCCACCTTTACTGCCTCCAGCTGTATGCAATGGGGAAAATATCCCGGGAAAGGGACCCCAGAGGGTGATCCTGAGCTACTTCAGACTAGTTTTAGAAACACAAATGCCAGGGGGAAAAGAGAATTTGTGCCTGTCCCAGCTGAGCACCAGCACTGGCATCAGTACCAACACCAGCACCAGGACCAACACCAGCATCAGCACCAATACCAAGTCCAGCTCCAGCACCAGCTTCAGAACCAGCTGCAGGTCCAGCACCAGCTCCAGCCCTGCTCCGTGGCCACAGCTGGCTCTGGCTGTGGGTGCCACTGCTGTCCCCATCTCCTTGCCACATATCTGCCACTGGCTGCTAGATGCAGCCAAGTTTCCAAGCCCGGCTCTGCCAAGGAGCTGGAGAAGGGGGAGCCAGCACATCCCCCCTTCCCCAGCCTCTAGCCCTGCCTGGGCACTGTGGCTGCACAGTGAGGAGGTTTTGGGCTCTAATTGCTGTTTGCTGCCTTGTTTTGTACAAGAATTAAACACCTGCCTTTTGAAGGCTCCTTCTTGTTGCTGGGAACATGCCCCAGTGCTGTGTCCCCCTTTAATTTCCTCCAGCAGTGCTGCCTCCCATCACCCTTCTCATTTCCACAGCATCGCAGCACGCTGGTACCTGCATCCACCTCTTGTGCCAGGGCTTTGAAGTTGAAATTCCATCTCCCTGCATGATCAAATCTTTGATTTCTGATTAAAGCTGTCAAAGAAACAGTTTCCTGCCTGCTGAAAATTCACATTTCAAATAAAATAAAAAGACAAAACTGCATTGGGCTAAAACATAAAAATATCTTTTCCATGGCACTAAGAAAGGAAAACAGCATCAGCACAGGTGGGTCCCAGTGTTTTATCTCGGCTGCAGCCTTTGCTTTCCCTCCTTCCACTTATTTTGTTATGATTGGCATATTTTTGGAAATATGAGCCCGTGTTAAGTGGGAAGATGTAGCAGAGTTTTTGAAGATAGTGAATATTTGGACTGTGAGTGAATCACCTAGCCTGGGCCTCAGATGAAGGCCTGTAAGGCCTTGAAGCCTGTGACGCAGCTAGAAATTCTTAGCCAAGTGTGGCGCAGTTAGAAATTAGCAGTTAAGGTGTCGGGGAAAGATAATAGGGTTGTGAAGGTCACTGAATGGATTTGTTAGTGGGCACGTGATAGCCACCTTAAGAGTTAGTAAAATAAAGTATGATGTCGTCCTTCTCTCTGCTGTATACCAATAGAGAGCTGCTGTGATTTGTAAACTATATGGAACTGTATAAATGTAGCCATCTTAGCTGAATAAAGTAGAACGTAGCTATTAACCATAGTGGCTTGATCTGCGTTCTCTCTATACTCCAACTTCCTTTTTATCTCAGGCCAAACTCTGCAATATATTGGCGCCTGATCACAGGGACCTGAGAGTGTGCCTCATCGCAAACACCGGTGTCGATGAACGTCTGGACGTAGGCACTGCCCAGGGCGCGTTTAGATACTTGGCCCTGGAGCCAGGGCGCGTTTTGATACTTGGCCCTGGAGAAGGCTTTTGCTGGAATGCTGTCCAAGCCTTCGCTGGGAGACTTCGTGCTTGACTGAATCTGTGTGGTCGAGCGAGACGAAGCGGGAAGTTGGAATCCCTCACAGCAGCTCGGCGCCGAGGAGCAGCGTCAGCACCAGCCTGTGGGAAGAAGGTAAGCTGCCGTGCAGCACTGAGGGACGTAACCATCTACGATGGATGCACAAATTGTGGCAACGGTTCACCCTCTGTTTATTATCCTTTCTAAGAGAGGTGAAAAGATGAAAGAGACTGAGACTGAACAGATAGCCCTGTGGGCGTGGAAACGGGGAAAGTTGCGTGATTCATCGTTGGTTTTTAGTGTCTCGGAGTGGCGTGAGATTGGGGAGTTACTCTGGGATTCGTCTCTGTCAGGAGGCAAGGAGGCGAAGCTTGCCCATGACCTTGGAGCGGTCTGGAAAAAAGTGATTAATACCCTGCGTGTCTTGTTAGCTGAGAAAAAGGCGGCGGTGGCAGCAGTCCAAGCTTTCGAGAGAGTGGGAGGAGGCGAGGCAGGAATTCCAACTATTCCTCCTCAGAAACCTGACAAAGTTGTGAGGTTTTTCGGTCTGGGTGATCATCCGATTCGTGGGTTGAGTGCTCCAGTCAGTTCTACCCCACGAGCTGTCCTTGAACAAGTAGCTCAGCCGGAGCAGTGGTCTCCTCAGTTGCTCAAACAGACTGAGAGCAAACAGGAAGTGGCTCTGCAGCCCCATTTGGGAGGCGTGGTCTCAGGCGGAGACACAGGTGGAGACTCAGGCGGAGCTGAGAGCAAAATGGGCAACCCCTGGAGGCAAGTCAACACAGCACACTGTCCTGCGTGGCACGAAACCGGGACCAACAGAGCCGAGACAAGCAAAAGCGTCGCAGACAGTCCCGGGTGACCCAGAGGCAGCACAAGCGGGACCGGGTGCTGCACAGAAATCATGTGCTGCACAAAGGTCTCAAGCCCTCACTCTTCATCCAGGAGAGAGAGAGACATTTGAAATACAAGCAACCCTTGAGTTAAAGAGAACTACCTTTAAGTAAAATTGCAGCAACAAGTGCCTGATCACAAACAAAATTTAAATCCAAGTTCAACTGTGTTTTAGTATTTTGATAATTGATTTTCAGTTTAGGCTTTGTTAAGTATGTTAGCTTTAAGATAAGAATTTATGAAGTTTAAGTGATAGTAAATTTATATTTTATAAATTTAAGGTTTTCTAGTAAGCTAATCTAATTTATAGAGTTTAGTTGTTTTATTCTACAAATAAAGAAGCTTCAGAAGACACAGCTGTGATGAAACACCGAGGAATGTTTGTTTGTGAATGAAAAAGACAAGAATTTTATATTGTAATTGTTATTAGTTGTAAGCTATCCTGTATAGCTTTTGTGCTTGTTTTAAAATAATAAATAAGTTAGAATAGATGAGTTAAATTTAAAGTAATAAGTTTAAAATAATAAGTTCTAAGTGATAAGTGAGTTAAGTGTAAGATAATACAGTTTTAAGTTATACTTTTCATGTGTTTTAATATTTAGCTTTCTTAACGCGTCATGATGCATTTCAAAACCTTTCTTTTGTTTCCTTTTGTTGTTTAAGTATTTTGCAATTATTATTAGAAAATTTGTTTTAAGAGTAAGAAAATTCACTGTAGCATTAAAGCCAGGGTACTGGCCACACCTTGGTTTTAACTAGAGTGAATGTGTTTATCAACACATCCAGATTGTTTTCTGCATCAAAAAGAAATGGAAGTCACCTTGACTTGATGATTTGATTTTATTTATAACAGCTGAGAAACCTTTCCAGGTGAAGTTGGGAGCCTTGCTCGAGAAAGGATACCAAGTCTTCACTAAGAAGGTTTTTAGCTGTTGCAGAAATCTGGAAAGACTTGTAGCTATTAGCACTTCTTTTAATAATTGGTTCAATTTGTAAAGTTTTATTTCACAGATTGAAAAATTTAATTTGTTCTAGTATTATGTCCTTTTGTTATTATTAGTTGATTTCATTGCTATGCCTGGTTTGCTGATATACACGTAGAACTAATTAGCCACATCTTGGTCCCAGTCTAGCTGATTCAAAAAAAAAAAAAAGGTGGATTTGTAGCAGAGTTTTTGAAGATAGTGAATATTTGGACTGTGAGTGAATCACCTAGCCTGGGCCTCAGATGAAGGCCTGTAAGGCCTTGAAGCCTGTGACACAGCTAGAAATTCTTAGCCAAGTGTGGCGCAGTTAGAAATTAGCAGTTAAGGTGTCGGGGAAAGATAATAGGGTTGTGAAGGTCACTGAATGGATTTGTTAGTGGGCACGTGATAGCCACCTTAAGAGTTAGTAAAATAAAGTATGATGTCGTCCTTCTCTCTGCTGTATACCAATAGAGAGCTGCTGTGAATTGTAAACTATATGGAACTGTATAAATGTAGCCATCTTAGCTGAATAAAGTAGAACGTAGCTATTAACCATAGTGGCTTGATCTGCGTTCTCTCTATACTCCAACTTCCTTTTTATCTCAGGCCAACCCTGCAATAGGAAGACAAGGAAATTTTCGCTTTCAGAGCAGCAAAACAAAATCTTCCTGAAAAAATGTATGGGCAGGCTTGGTTTTTTTTCTTTGCCCCCAACTTTTGGAATTGAAATTGTCCCATCAAAACCTGTCCTAAGGAATGAGTGAGTAAATAAATAAATAATAAATAAATAAATGTTCCTGGTTTGATCAATCAAGAACAAGAACGATTATTAAATTCCCAGATAACATCCCATCTCCTGGGATCTCCCTGATGGACCCCTTGGCAGACGTTTCCCTCCCACCTGGCGCATCCTTCCCAGCACAAACAATGGGCCCAAAAGGGAAAAAGAGAAAAGGCCAAATTCAAAAATCTAGTTGGGAGCTTAAACAAGAGGCCTGACACTGTCAGCACAGCCTAGATGGAAAAAATATCCCTTTTCCATGGCATGAAATGTGTTCCTTCATCAGGAGGCTGCACACACACAAGAAGGGAATGTGTGGATGAGGGAAGTGCTTGAATAACAGATCCCGCTGTTCCAGGGAGTCTGGATTGGGACGGTTGGGGGATCCAGTGCTGGGATCTTATGGATTGTTGCTTCCCATGTCTTAAATCTCTGGTGTGGGAGCAGCCAGCCCAGGAAGGAATGTTTGTAGCCAGCCCTGGTATGGGAATGAGGAGGATGAATCCAGGGATTTGAGGGATAAGTGCTTCTCAGGGGGGTCAAAGATGGGGATTTTTCCAATGATGCCTGGCACAGGCAGCTGTGGGAGCTATGGGGTGGGGATGGATGGCAGTGCTGAGTCTGTGAGCAGAGGGGCTGTCACTGCTCCCTCAGGACATTCTGCTGTCCTCCCACTGTCCTGGGTCACAGAGACAGCCTGGCAAAGCCATTCCTCTGTCCCCTGTAGCCACTGGGATTGAGCAGGGGGAGGAAAGCAAAGGAAAATCCAAAGGCATCCAGACACTCCAGATCTGAGGGTTGAAGTGGGTAAGAAATCCTCTCCCAGTCTTTGGGTATAGAAATGGGAAACAAACCCTTTCTCCAGTCTTTGGGAATAGAACTGGCAGACAAACCCTTTATCCAAATCTTTGGGAATAGAATTAGGAGAAAAACCCTTTCTCCAATCTTTGGGTGTAAAGTTGGGAGACAAACCCCTTCTCCAGTCTTTGGGAGTAGAATTAGGACACAAACCCTTTCCCCACCCTTGGCACCCTCCCCATGTCCCCTGTCCCCATCAGGCTCTGTGTCCCAGGTGCCCACGGGGCTGTGTTCCCAACTCCTGGGTTTAATCTCCACATTTATGAGCTATGTGCATTTATTTTACAGGTCTGGCCTGAGCAGCAGCGTGTGCCAAGAAAGAACAATCATCCCTCATTTCCCAGCTGTGACATCATCAGCTCATATTTCATGGATATGATGTCACTGCTGCGCAAAAGGACTCGGGATTTTCAAAAGGTTTTTATTAATGCTGAGGCTTTTTTGGGTGGGGTTTGTTTTTTTCCTCTGGTCTGGCCAGAACATCTGGAGCTGGGAAACTTCAGAGTCCGGAATATTCACAAGTTGGAGCAGACAGAATTCCAACCTGCAGGACTTCTGGGAGTGAAGGAAGACAGATAACGATGTGGAGATCCAGCAGTCACAACCAACTGCGGAAAAATCAAAGAGCAGCAGGAAGGGGGGTGAGGCAGGAGGGGTGGGGGGCTGGGGACGTGTCCTCACTATCCATGAACAGGTTGGGGACACCAGGCTGGGGAGGGGATACCACAGAGCCACACCTGGGATGGTGGCAGAGGATGAACGACACTTCCAGGATGGAGAGAGGTCCATCCCTCTGCTTTTCCAGAATAAAGGAATTTTTACAGCCTCACAGAAACCCTGGGAAGCCGGGAAGGAGGGAGGGGTGAGGATTCTGGGGGAGAGGGTCTGCTGGGCAGGCAGCACGAACTGGGAGAGGGGACAGAAGCCTTGGGAAGGTGCAACAGGCCTGGACAGGGCTGTGTCCAACGTTGCTCTGCAGGATTGGGAAGCACCCCCTGTGGCATCAGGCTGTGGGGTGAGCATCCCTTGGGATGCTTGGCACCCTCACAGGATCTCATCCTTCACCCTGCATCTCACATGGCCTCAGGTGCCTCCCTCATACAGGACTCCTCCTGGTGAAAGCTGTGGGATACCTGGAGCTGGAACAAGGTGCTAAAAGGACTGGGGTGACCATTCCTTGGAAACCCCAATTAGTCCATCCCAGCTGCATCCCTTTGGGGTTCCCTTCCCAGCAGCCCTCATGCAAGAGAGAACAAGAAGTCCCAGACAACAGAAATGCTTTTTCCATGAGCCTTCGCAGCAGAAGCCAGAATGTCAAACATGACTGTCAGGAGAATCCCATGGAACTGATGTCACAACGCTGCAAGCAGTGGGTCCCCTGCCATGTGCCAATCCCAAAAAATGTCATTCCCTGGTTCTGAATGAGGAAAGGCCTGGAAAGGGCAGGAATTCTGCTGCTCCATTCCATCTTGCCAGGCTTGTTGTAACCCATTTTTCCAGCTGCACCAGCCAACTGCAAGCTTTTATAAATCCCTCAGGAGCTCTGTGTGAGCCCAGAGCCTCTTCCAAGGGAGCCCGGGCATCTCTGGTGGCTGCACCAAGGAGAGAAAGGTTGGAGAATGAAGGCTGACAAGCTGATGAGGTAAACTGATCAGATCAAAGGCTGACAGCAATAATTGTACACAGCGTTGCTGTGCAAAGCTAATTTAGACACAGATCAGCCCATGACAGACTCACTGGAGGGTGGCAGATGAGCAGGGAATGGAGAGCACTTTGTTTATCCTCCCTGGAAGCAGAGGGAGCACAGGGAGCCAGTGGCTGGGGTGGCTTCTCCCTTACTTTCTCCCCTTCCAAGTTATCAAACTTTATCGGATTCCTTTGCTGAAAATTAGCAAGGAAGGTCAGAGAGGGAAAATCACTGAATCCATCAAGGCTCCTACTTGTTTCCCAGCTGTCCTAGGGTGACTATGATGCCTGTATCCCCAAATCGTCTGTTCTGTGTTCTGTACCTTTAAGACTAGTTCTGAGAGTGAGCAGGGAAAGAAGAAGCGCGCAGTTTGTTTTGAGAAACAAACTCACTCCTCTGAATCTGCTCTCGTCCTTGGGACTGTGTGGTTTCTTTTTTTCTCCTTCATCGGATGCACGGAGGGCAGCCAGAGAGAGTTTTTTCCCCCTTTGTTAGTCTAGCTAGCTGAGGCAAAGAAGCTTTCCTAGACTGTTTTTTTTTTTTTTTTCCTATTTTATTTTTCTTTGGGACTGTTTAAATCTGCTCTGGACTGAAAAACCCAGGGGAGCACCGGGATCTTGCACCCGTGGCCCACCGGGCCGGGACTCGGCATCTTCCAGCACTGAAGGGACTGATAAACAGACTCCTGGCACGGACTCTCAGTTTTGCCATCTCTCTTTGGAGCAGTGAGAGGTTTTATTGTTTCATATTATTATTATTGTTATTATTATTATTCATTCTTTATGCTTGTGGGCATTTTGTTTGTTAAATAAATAAGGCTTTTTCCACTCTTCTCTGAGGGAATTATTTCCCCGGACCGGCTGGGGGGGAGGGGCTGTTTGGATTTGCTTTTCAGAAGAACCCCATTCAGAGATTTCCTCCCAAATTTGCCCTAAACCAGGACACCAGCTCATGAGGGAGAAGTCAGGATGATTTACTGGGAGCATGGAAGGTGCTGGAATGGACTGTCTGGAGAAGCTGTGGCTGGCCCATCCCTGAAAGTGTCCAAGGCCAGGTTGGATGGGGCTTGGAGCAAGCCGGGATGGTGGAAGGTGTCCCTGCCCATGGCAGAGTGTGGCACTGGATGAGCTTTAAGGTTGTTTCCAATCCAAACCACTCTGGGACTCTGCGGTTCTGCAAAACAGGGCCTTGATTTTCTCCTGCAAAGCCTGGCAAAGCACCACATTTTCACACCATGTGGGGCTTTTGCTTTGCTTATAAATCAAACCAGAGCCATCATTTCCCCCTCTATTTTTTTCTAGCTAATTCAGATCACTGGGAATTGGAGGATTTTCTTCTTCTGGTGGTGTTCAGGGTTGCCTGCTGCTTTGGGTCTCTGCAGAGAAATCCTCTCCTGGTTTCTCTGTCACCTTCCCTCTGCTCTTCCAATCCCTGGCAGGAACCAAGCCCCAGAGATGCAAACCCCGTGTCCTACAACCAACACCTGCACCAGTACAGGTCCCCCGGCACAGTGAGGTCCCTGTACCTGCCCAAGCACCCCTGCCCTGGAGATCCTGCTGTTCCCAGCCTTTGGGAAGCCCTGGCTCCAAGCTAGGAAGCAGCAGGATGCAGGCATCGGCATGGGCTGGCAGACGAGGGAGTAACTGAAGGGAGAAGAATTTTCACTTCATACTTTATGCAAAACTGACACTTTCAGCCCAAGAAGAAATGCCGTGCCCACCCTTCCCCCACAGCACAGGCAGATCCATCCCGATGGGAGCTGCCAGCGGTCCCTGATCCCATCCCATGCCATGGGTGAACTCCGTGCATGGAGAGCAGCTTGCCCCTGCCCTGCTCCCGTGCCCAGCCTGGCTGGCTGTGCTGCAGCTGCCAGAATAATGGGAACAATCCCAATAACCCCCCTTTCCCAGGAATACTGCAGGCTCTTGGCAGCTCCTTTGCACACAATTAGCATTTCTCATCAGGCAGGGGAGCACAGATTGCACACACTGCGGAGTGTTTTGCACAACAGACTGAACCCAATATGGCCCTGTCTGGACCCGAAGCTAAAAGTGACTTCCCAGCAGGATAGACACAGCACGGCTTCCACAGCCCTGGCTCTGGGAGAGGCTCCTCCCGACCCCTCCTGAGCACAGCCCCAAACACACCCAAGGGCTGAGTGGAGGGGGGACACTGCCCCCACTTGGATTAGGGGCAAGGACTCACTCTTTCCTTGTTCAAGGAAAAAAAAGGTGGATATTGGTGGGTCCAGGCTTGGAAAAAGGGCTGGGACTTACAGGGAGCTCAGGGGTCAGGGACACACAGAGCCATAGGATGGTTAAGGTTGAAAGGGACCTTAAATCCCATCCAATCCCACTCCTTGCCATGGACGGGGACACCTTTTACTATCCCAGGTTGGTCCAAGCCCCGTCCAACCTGGCCTTGGACACTTTCAGGGGTGGGGCAGCCACAACTTCTCTGGACAGTCTGTTCCAGCACCTCCCCACCCTCACAGGGAAGAATTCCTTTCTAATATCCCATCCAAATATCTCCTCCTTTAGTTTAAAATCATTCCAGTATATCTAGGGGTTCACAGTGGGTGATACACCCTTTCCAGGCTGGGAGAGGATGGACCTCCACAGACTGACACTGCTTGTGATCCTCCTGCTCCTCAGCTGCCAATGCCAAGGAATCTGTGCTGACCCTGCTGCCAACGCCAGCCCAAAAGGGTCACACGTGCCGGTGACACCACAATGCCTTTGGCAGCCGCTCAGCTGGTGCCTGGTCACTTGTTAAACCACAACAACCCAAGCTCACACTGCAGCCTCAAAGTGCCACTTGGAAGGATCCCCAAAGCCATGTCTGTCCAGGGAGGCTGGATTGGTAAATCCAGGGAATGCCAGACTCACATCCCCTGTTAAACCCAGCCCAGCCCAGCCCATGGACAGTAGCACTCCATGATTAATTGCTGTATTTAAAACTCCTATTTATAGAAACACTGCGAGTGCTGTGCCAGGAATACTGCAGCCAGAGGCTCCTCCTCCAGCAGCTCCTAGGGCTCAGCAGCTGATCCCACAGCCTCGGACTCCCAGGATGTGGAGCAGCTCAGCTCCTTATCCAGCCAGAGGTTCCCTCCCCTCCTCATCCTGCTCACCCATGGTCCATGGGGATCCCATCGGCCTCCCTGATCTCAGTGGTGATGCTGTGGATGTGGTTGGATGCTGTGGATGTGGTTGGATGCTGCTGGATCCCCACAGGGCTAAGGAGCTTTAGCTGGAGCTTGGCACCTGCAGAGATGTGGGAACAGGACCTGAGGGCACTGGTGCTTCTTGACCTCGCATCATCCCAGAGCCAGCACTGGAGTCCAGCAGTCTTTGATTCCCTAGGAGGCTCCAGGCCTTGCCTCAGGCTTCCCTGGGCTTTGCCTGAGTTGCTGATTGGGAAATGAGATGTTGGAGATCCAGATTTCAGCCAGCAGCTGGGAGAACTGGTTGGGAAGGAAGTCTTTGGATAGAGATGCTCTGCATCCAACAGGTTCCTACCCTACAAACAGTTCTCTTTACCCTACAGTTTTCTTTATAACAAAACTGTACTGGTTTCACATTCGCCGATTTAGATTTCCCGGCCAATGCACCATTTGTGTAGTGGTTTCAATGTCTACCAGAATCATTTATTCTTTTACCTACTGTGAGATATGATTAGGAGAAAAGCAAAGCAGGTTCAAACTTAAGGGGTATAAAGATAGGTTTATTAACACATACTAAAAGAAGAAAATGAGAATCAAAATGAAACTTTCAAAACACTCCTCCTCCCCCCCACAAGTGTTCACTTTCCCACTAACAACATAAAGAGACAAAACTCAGAGCTCTTAGTCAGTTACGACCCATAAAATACTCTTTCATCAGTTCATTTTGAGACAGAAGTCTCTTTAGCCTGCCATGGAATTTCCCCACTGATAATATAGAACAATTCTTTTGTGGGTCTTAACTCTCACAAAAACAGCTGCCCGGGAACCTGCTTTTGTGAAGTCCCTCCCGTGGGCAGTTTTCCCGAGCTGCATATGAGTCATGGACACAACTGGGGTGTCATTTTAAAATGGACAGTTCAAACTCAAAGGATTTTCTTCATCTCATGGAACAGAGATCTCTTTTCTTCTCTGGGGCAGAGGGCTTCTTATCTCATCTCTCTCTGTTCAAACTTCTCATGGGATCACAGCTTCTCATAAGATCAATATTCACTTAGTCCATCACAAATACCTTTCCTTCAATCCATCTCCCCAATCCATATTGACTACGGTTTAAAGGAATATTCTAGCATATTACAGTTCACTACCATGGCTCATAAAAGACTTTCAGCCTAAAAAAACCAAGGCATCTTCTCCATCTCCTCTCAATTAGGATTTTTACTCTCTCTCTCTCTCTCTCTCTCATTGACTTTAGTCTCATGCTGTGTCTCTCTAAGTTTCAATCACTCTGTCATTTCTCTCAGAGAAGGATCAGTGCTCCGCAAGTTTCATCTGTGCAAGGAATGAGTTAACATTCTCGCCTGGGCCTGCAGATGGTTATGTGATCTCTGCCGAGCAGAGGCTCTGACTGCACAGCTGTGTGATTTCAAAGCCGTGCTGATGGGGGAAGAGAACTCATGCCGAGGGATATCGGAGTGGCCTGGCTGGTGGATGCCTCCTGCCCACCCCTTGGTGACAATTGGGGCGAGCCCAGCCCAGCCAGGCCGTAGCTGCTATCAGGGGCCCGGCAGACATCTCCCTCGGCCCGGCTGACAGTGGGGTAGGCTTTAAAGTCAGATAGACAGTAGTAGTTGCAGCATCCCCTTCCCCTGCCGGCAGCTGATGGGGTCCCGGGGCACAGCCAGGCTAGGGCTGGCTCTCCCCCAACAGGGAGGAACAGCGGGGCCTGGCTGGCCTGGGTTGCTTCACGGAGCGGCTGCAGGGGCCGGTTGTTACCTGCTCCTCCAGCTGGAAGGAAAAGGGCCAGCTCAGACACAGTCTCAGCTTTCTATGTGTATTCACAAAGTCGCATCCAGCTTCCTCAGTGGTTAAACAATATGTCAGTATCTAAGAATTGGCTTCTGATAGGTCTTTTCCAAAACAATTCCAAGGTCCTTAGAGGGAACTGTTTCCACTTTAACTAAAACCCAAATTGTGTTAACCCATGACAAAAACAAACAAAAAAGGAAATCTATTTTACCCTGCTTTTATTTTCATAAAAGCCCTAGCTCTTATCAACATTGAGGTACTGAGCAGAGAGGGTGCAGGGATATTGCTGCCACCAGCATCCCGCTGCACAGGGCATCCCACTGCCCAGAGCATTCTGCTGCTGAGAGCATCCCACTGACCACAGCATCCTACTGACAGGAGCATCCCACTCTCATGAGCATCCTCCATCTCCTCTTTGCCTGTCCCTCTCTTCCAGCCCCATGTTTGGGCAGTGTTGGGACAGGCTGGTGGTGGGGATGGAAGCAGTGGCTCCTTGTCCACATGGAGCAATCCATGGCAGCCCCATCCAACTGTGGATTTTTCCTCTGCCAGGAGCCTCCCAGCCTTTCCCTGGGCAGCCACAGCTCTCCTGTCTGGGGGCTCCTGAGCTGCATTCCCACCCTGTGGGTTTGTGGTGGAGAAATATCCTGCGTTTGTGCTGTTTGGGATGTGAACATGTCTGGTGGGGAGTGATCTCCCCCCATCCACACTCACGCACACAGAGGGAGCCAAGGGGGAGGGAGCATTTCCACATGTACACAAAACAATCCCTATTTGTCTCCAAGACAGACCCCACTGTTGGGTTTCCTGGGGTCACGCAGCTGCAGGAACATGTGGAAAAGAAATGTCTCTCTGCTCAGCACTGGACATTCGTGTAATTCAATCTATTGCTCCCATGTGCAAGAAATCCACCAAAGTGGCCCCATTCCAAATGGCAGGAAATGGAGTGTCAGGGACAGAGGCAAATCCTCTCCCAATCCAGGGCTTTATTTTATTTTAATTGGGTTGGACTGGGAGAGGCGGCGGAGGTTGTGTGGGGCTGGAGAAGGCAGCAGCACAGTCTGGGGACATCCCACTGTCCCTTTCTGTGGTCACACATCACTAGTGGCCTGAAACTGCTGAGGAGGTGCCACAGGGACCTTGAGGTGCCAGGACAAGCTCACCTGGCCCCCAGAGTAGAGGTGTCTGCAAGTTCCTGCCATCCCATTACCAAAATCCTTGCCACATCCTCCCAAAGAAGTTCATGGTGACTTTCCACATGACCACCAGCACAATAAAGCCTTTCCCCTGGGACTTTGGTGGCCAGGGATCACCCTCTCCCTGAAGACCTTCACCCCAACACCTGGGCTCCCTGAGGAGCTGAGCTGGTCATGCCAAGCTCCAGTTAAATTCTGTTTGATTCCCAGGAATGCTGCTCCAGGATGTGAGCCGAGGTTACCTCAGCTGAGCCTTAAATTGATTTTTTCATTAAGAGAGGATTTTTTTGTCTTGTTTTATTGAAAAGGAATTTGCAGTAATTAGCTCTTACAGGGGATTTCACTGTTCTCTCTCCTCCTCTAAAGTATAAAATACTTATTACAACACATTGTTTAACGTGATCTCCACTCCCAGGGATTTTTCTTTCCTCATGTGATGATCCAGCCCTGCCTTTGGACTTCAATGCTCTAAATCTTCCTGCAGCCCTGAGCTGTGCCCTGATCCATGCCCTGATCCCTCTGCCTGGATCCACATTTATCTTTCCCCCCAAGTCCTTGGTGCACCTGGAGATAAGAGAGCTGGGAAAATAAGGCCTTTTTTTTCCCCATTTCCCCTCATTTATTGGATTCTTGTTGGGCAGAACATTCCATGTCTGCTTCTATGGGCATCCAGAGAGTGGCTGCCCCTCACTGAGCCACGGAGAGCAGATTTTCCCTACAAACCTCTGTCCCTCCCAGTGCCTTCACCTGTGTTAGGCTGGGCTTTGTTTAGGCTGTTGGGCTTCATCTTCCTCCTTGGAGAGTGGGCTGGGAGCGGGGCTGGGAGCAGAGCAATCAAACCTGGATTAGGACACACCAGGTTGTCCCTCCTGCTCCGGAATAGCGACATTCCCTGATCCTTGTGCTGCCCTGCTGGCAACATTTCCCTGCTATTCAGCCTTTGTTTTCCTGTTCTCACTCCCATGCTTTTCCATCAGTCGTTACAGCCCGTGGGCTGACCCGAACACCTCCCTTGCTCTCCCTCCCTCCGTCCTCAGCATTTGGCATTTGAGCCTGGAGGAGGCTCCCGATGGCTCTGTCGCTCCCGGAGGAGGCTCCCAATGGCTCTCCATCGTTCCCGGTGGAGTCTCCTGATTGCCCTCTGTCGCTCCCGCTGTGGGTGGATTTTCCCTCGTGAGGGTGTTCAATCTGCTCCTGGTCCGCGTCAGCTTTGTCTGAGCCCGAGATTAAACTGCGGCGTGCTCGAGTGCTTGTTCTCGTTGCCGTCATGCCGTCCCTTTAAAGTCGCCATACAAATCCTGCCCTGCAGCTCCTTGATTGTGTTCCTGCTTCTCCTCTGAACTCCCTTCAATCCATCAGCAGCTCTCCAGCGGCAGCGCAGGTGCAGCTGCGGGAGTCTTTGCCAAGAGCTTCTGGTTCTGCGCGATGCCCCGGCGCAGGGGGGCCATGGCGAGGACGATGGGGGGGGACGTGGTGCCGGATGCGGTGCCAGCCCCGGTGCCAGCCCCGCACGGGGATCACTCGCCAGGGCCATTCCAGACAAAGCCGTGCCGATAACAGCTCCTCTGGTTGCTCTGTCAGCTCCCATTAGAGGCCTGGGGAAGCAGCACTTCCTGAGACTTTGCAGGATAATTTGTGTGTTTAATACACCTCAAACCCACATTAGGCTGCAATTAAGGCAGGGGGAGGGAGCTGGAACAGAGGAGACTGACCTCTTGCTGCCTGCTCAGATCCTGATGCTTTCTGTGCCGATGGAGGATGCCAGGGAAGCTGGAATTAGAGCCAAAAGCATAATTTGTCATTTGCAAGTCTAAGCCAAAGGCTGGGCTGGTGGGAAGAGAAATGGGAGAGCTGGGAGCTCCTCACGGGAAATTACCATTGAATGAGCCAAGCCAAGCCAAGCCAAGCCAAGCCAAGCCAAGCCAAGCCAAGCCAAGCTGAGCATCCCAGCTCACTGGCAGCAGCTGATCCAGGCTGGTGGTTGGGAGCCAGGGACATGGAACTGTGGGATGGCAAGAGGAGATCCCACAGCCTGGCAGAGCTGTCACACAGGTCACTTCAAGGAAGGTGCTGCAGCCCAGGCCGAGGCCCAGCTCCACACTCCATCCATGGAAAAGGAAATTCCTCTTCCTGACACCACCAGGCTGTTTTCCTTTGCCTTGGTTAATGCTTTTGTTGTGTGCAGCTGGTAGAGAAAATGCTCAATGTTAGAGAAAATAAAGTGGGAGCAGCTCATCCCACTTTGGTCCTTGTAGGAGTCAGAGTTTGGGGACAACACTGGTGTTTAACTCATCCCATTGGAAAACAGACCCGACCCCCCCCCAAGTGACACAACCATGAGGAACCCACAGACCTGTCCTCATTCCAGTCAATGCAAGCCCTGCTCCACGTCAGGAATTGGGAACTGCTGGGAGTAGGAAAGTCTTTGGTGAGTTCTGCAGCAGGATTTATTTCCCGATCCAGGTTTTGCTGCTGCCAGAATGGAGTTCCCACTCCTTTCCCCCACACAGGACAGGGAACACTGAGCGTGATCCACACGTCCCCGTGGGCAGAGCCAGAGCCACAGCTCCTCCTCTGGTGGCCTTCCCACGTGGACCTGGCAGATGTCCATGGTGTGTGGGGAGGACAGGGACAGGGATCCTTGGTGGTGGGAATGGCGCAGTTCTCCCCACACCAGGCAGGAGGGATTTCTGCAGGAATAAACTGAATCCCCCAGATTAAATATGTTTCAAAGCTAATCTGAAGGAGCAGTGTGGGGGCCAGGCATCCTCAGAACTGTCAGCAATGTTCTCTTTTTCCTCAGGGCCTGCTTCAGAGGGTGCCAGGTCCTTCCTCAGCATCCCTGTTTTAGCTGGGTGGGAATTTGCCTCAGGCAGAGCTGCTGCAGATTTTCAGGAGCACACAAGAGTCTTGCAGAGTCCATCAGAAAACCTGGCAGCAGCTGGGATGGCTCCTGAGCAACAGAGACCAGAGAGCCTTCAAAGTCAAGTGGCCACCGAGCTTTGCAGAGCCATCCCAGCTTCGCCAGGCTCTGGGAAATGGAAATGCTGCTGCCAGCTCTGCCATGGGCTCCTCATTCCCAGTAAAACCCAGACTGCAGCTACTCCTCTGGCCCAGCTTTGTTGGGTTTCTTTGGGAAGTGGGAGGTCCATGACAGCGGCCCAGTGCTGGGAGCAGCCGAGGGGCTGCGGGAGTGGAGTGGGGAATATGAAAAAGTAGAGCACATGGAAAAGGGTCGGGCAGGCTTTAATCCAGGAGCAGTTCTTTGGAGGAGAATGAGGAAGAGTGGGAGTAGCCAGAGTGGGGAGGGAGCACCAATGAGCTTTGACCTTGGTCTGAAACATCTCAAAACATATTTAGGGCTTGGTGATCAAAATATTCCTGCTTCCTCTGGATTCCCTGGATAGAAACATGCTTGTGCTTGAATTCCCAGCCCAGGGCTGTGCGCTGGGAGCACCTGCACCCCCTGTTTTCATGGAAGAGTCTCCCAGTGCAGGAGGCTTTCCCAGCAAAGCTGTCAGTGCTGTGTAATCACCTCTTTTCCCGGGAAGCCAGCATGCATTAGGATGAAAACCCTTGTGGAGTCAGGTGAGCCCAGGTGTAATCCCATAAACCGTGTTCCAGAGCCCTTCAAAGCTGCTCATCTGCACTCGGATTTCCAGAGCTCTGCAAAGATCATTTACAGGGAGCAACAGAGAACTGGGAACAGGGACCGGGGTGTCCTAGCCCTGCCCCCGCTCGCTGGAGCATCTGATCCCAGCCTGTCCCTGTCCCAGGCTGCCACCCCCAGGGTCAGGAGCAGCCCTTGGACATGACCTGCTTGGTGAGGGATGAGAGGAGCCCTGGGGTGCACTGGGCTGCCAGAGATCCAGTTCTCCCAGGTAGCTGGAACAGGAGAGATCCCAACAAACCTCTCAGTTTCCTTCCACATGCCAAGCCCTAAACCTGGTTCTCCCCATTCCAGACCTTGCCCCCAAACTGTGGCTGTTCTGAGGGCAGAGAGAGAAGCTGGCACAAAGCCTGGGCTCAGACCTGGGCTGAGCTGGGCCCAGCACTGCAACTTGGGACTGTCGGCAGCCGAGGCTTCCTAGGGAAGTGGCCAAACTCCAGTGGGCAACCAATCTAGCTCCTCCTTTCTCCTTGGAGAGCAACTTTTTATATGTGCAGATGGTCATAGGAAAGGGGGAATGGTTTTAAACTAAAAGAGGACATTTAGATTGGATATTGGGAAGAAATTGTTCCCTGTGAGGGTGGGGAGGCCCTGGCACAGGGTGTCCAGATAAGATGTGGCTGCCTCATCCCTGGAAGTGTCCAAGTCCAGTTTGGATGGGGCTTGGAGCAACCTGGGCTAGTGGAAGGTGTCCCTGTCCATGGCAGGGGGTGGGAATGAGATGAGCTTTATGGTCTTTTCCAACACGAACCATTCCATGATGATTCCATGACGTTTTCCCCAGACCTGGCAGCAGCAGCAGAGCCATCCTGCCTGCAGATCCCTTATGGAGAGCACAATGGGATGTCAGGAACCTGCTCCTTCCCAGACACCAAAGAGCCTCTGCTTCCCAACCACTGCCTCATGGAAACTATCCCTGCAAACACTTGCTCCCTTTATATCTTCTTCCTTTATTTTTTATGGAGAGGCCTTGGAGGAGAGGGAATCGGAGGGGCCTGGCACATCCCCCCTCCCCCTGGCCTCTTGGAAATAAAGGGATGCAGCTGGAGGGGCAGGAGTTTCTGGAGCGGTATGGATGGGGTGAGAAAGTCATTACCTGCCTTGGGTTTCACTGTGGG